>VYZM01010543.1:1521-29060 GCA_013398915.1 Dromas ardeola | reverse complement strand
GTGGAAGTTGAGGACGCTGACCCGCTTGGCGCTGCCCCGCACCCGCCGCACGATGCCGAGGGAGCAGTGGAGCAGCAGCGCCGTCTGGCCCAGCACGGCCAGGGCCAGGAGCAGGGCGGTGTAGCGAGGGCCGCCGTCCGTCTGCCGCGGGGGCGGCTGCTGGGCAGAGCCCGGCGTCCAGAGCCCGGGCAGCAGCGGGACCAGGAGCAGGGCGAGGGCCCAGGAGAGCCCGATCATGCAGCCCGTGTGCCTCCGCTGGTAGAGGGCCTGGTACACGCTGGGCAGCTTGGTGATGAGCACGTACCTGTTGAAGGCCACCAGCAGGTGAGAGGCCAGGGAGACGGTGAGGCCGAGGCCGAGGAGCCCCCCTCGGAGCAGCCGGTACTCCGCCGAGCGCAGGGAGGAGGAGTTGGGAGGCAGCAGCCCCAGCACAGCCTCCTGGGGCATCCACAGGGCGCACACGCTCAGGTCCGCCGCGCAGCCGTTCACAATGAAGGCATTGCTGGTTGTCTGCAGCTTCTTGAAGGAGAAGACTAAGTAGATGACCATCACATTGGATAAAGTCCCTGAGATAGCTAAGACCGCGTAGAGCAGCGATAGGAAGATGCGGGTCCCGGAGGAGTCCTCCCAGAGCAGCAGCAGAGGCGAGCTAGCACTCCAGGAAGAGGCGTTGGGCATCTCGCTGAATGCAGCTCAGTTTTGACTTCTCCCTGTAAATCCCATCCTTGTCCAGGTCAGAAGATCCTGCTGCAGGAGTCTCCCACCAAGCACAAGGGAGGACGTGCAGCTGAGAGACTCTAAGGCAGGTTTCAGTCATACAAGCTGCAAGGTCCAGGAAACGCAGTTGTCAGTAACGATCCAGAGAACAGCAATGTCCAAGGCAGGTAGGTGGCAAGAGATCCCACAGATTGTAGTTAGCGAAGGTGGGTCCATAGGGAGCAGATAGCTGTTAGCAGACCACAGCACAACTGACGATTCTGTAGCTGTGAAAATGCCAAAAGCAGCAGCACCTTGCAATCAGCAGCAGAAACAGCAGCAACTGATACAAAGCTTTGCAGTTTCTCCTGTGCCACAGTACGTACACTGTATATCATTCCAGGAAGATTCAGCCCTTCCACTCTTCATGAATTATTCAGCAGATTTTCAACTTGTTAAATCAAGAAGAAGAAAAAAAAAAAACCAAACCCTATCATGCTCCAGAAATACTGCAACTACAGTCTGACTCTCTTCTCTTTGCCTTACCAGTTTCCTGCTTCTCACTCATTTACACAACTTTCATTTGCAGCAAGCTTTCGAACCAGTATCAAGTCACTTCTGTCTGAAATACAATCCATTTACTGTAGAAACTCCTCTGCTAGATACTCACTTAAACTGATTTTTTTTTCTGATCTTATTTTTGTTAAGAGAAAGCGCACTATGCTTCTGCAAGCTTGAAGTTAATTTTAGAACTGGTCTATAATAACAATATACTGTCCAAATCTTTCAAACAGGATAGATACACAGATCCCTGGTAAGACAGTACTTCATGTTTGAGGAAGCTGGTCTTCAGTCTACATACTCTACGTTTTTTCATAAAAGTCAGCCTGTCTCAGCCTGCAGGAAATCCTGCATCACCAACCTGCCGGGGGTGAATGCTGGTGTCAGTGCACAGATAAAACAGAATCAGCGTAGCATTTGAAACCGTCTTGCACCAAAATTAATTCAGAGCATAGGTTTCTTCAGAGTTAAATGACATGTTCTTAGGCAGACCAAAAGCTGGTTGAAGAGTAGGGCTTAACAGCCCCTTCCCAAATGGAGAAGAGTTAGTAGTGGGATTCTCCCAGGAACTCTACAGTGCTTTACTCAATCAGGGACAAAATGTTAACTCTCCTTACCCTGGAAAAGATTTAATAAGGAACTAATAAAAGAACTTACATTTCCTCTCAAAAGCTTTCCATAAAAGGAACGCTGATTAATTTTGTGGTAAGCTTAGGAGAAAAACTGCTTTTAAAGGTTGGTTATATGTGGGCTATAGAAGTAAGCAGTCTCAGCTTGTAAGGTATGGCTTGTATATTGATCAAAGATACCTGTATAAGGTGTTTTCAGATACTGTTAAACTCACGATGGTAACAAATGACAATACCAAAACAATATATTAGGATGTAATTATAGTTACAATATAAATTCTTTAAGATAATGAAGTTAATTTGTGTGGCTCAATGATTATTTTGTTGCAACAGAGCACATCTTTTATTTGACAGAAGGGATCATGTTTGCAAATGACAGGACTATTGATCCAAATGCGGATTTGTTACAAATATGATCATCTATGTTCTTTTTTAATTAATTAGATTGCTCATGTACTTAAGGTTAAAGACATACCTGAGTGATTTACTTGATCAGGCCCTTAATTACCATATTTTTTGCCTGCTGCACTTTACAGTGTAGATCTAATCAAGTGTCAAACCTTTTGAGGCCTTTCATTGTTTAGCTGTCAGTAGAGAACAGTTATTATAGAAACTAAAATCCTCCTCTTTCTGCAGTACTGTAATTGAAAAATATTCTCTAAATCTGTAACAAGAAATACCTCCTTTAAAGAGATGATTAACAGTTTCATAAGGTCTTAGCCACAGAATCATAGGCCCAGTAGAGACCTCTAGATTTATTTAATCCATCCTTACATGTTTATCAAAAACCTCTTTTTAAAGATCTCATGTGCTACAGCTTGTTCTCCCAAAACAAGGATATATATTTATATATGAAGCAACAGAAATGGTAAAGTTCAAGGATAAATGAACAGAGAATATGAAACAAGTTTCAGAGTATTTCTTAAAAGCTACAAGATTCTAAAGACCTCCCTGGTCTTTCACTGTCCCCAATTTGATTGTTACAGAATACTGGCTACATTTATCATTCATTTTTAAGAACAAAAAATTATACATTAGCTGGCATTTATTGTATTTCATATAATAAATCAAAGTTAAGTCTAGAGAAAGGCTAAGGGAGAGAGAGTCGATGCCTACGTACTGGAAACTTTTTAATTAGCTGTTCTTCCTTTATATTTACTCCACACATACAAATCAACATCCCTTAGTTGTCTGAATCTAGTGGCAGAAGGCTTTTATCGTGTTTTTAGATTAGACTATCACTAGAATTTGGGCAACTTCGAAAGAATCCGCTCTGTTCCTGGCTTTGCTGTTCCTTTAGAGTGGCTGTGTAACAGCTACGTACTGTCCTCATTGTCTATTGCAGTACAGACTTATCTGACAGGAATATTAAGCACTGTGGATAAATAATCATGCAACACAACAAATTTGCTGAAAATCAGCAGCCAAGTTAAACAATGTTAGAACCATTTGTGACTAGTTTTCAATTGAAGGAAGGCTAAAAAGCTAAATGAAAGCATGATCTTTTAGGTTCTTATGCACAAAGACCCTGCTGTTAGTGAGATTAAGAAACCTGTTGCACATGCAAAAAAGCACAAGAAGGTTAGCTGGGGAGATCAGTTATAAAAGGTACCTGTCATACTAATGTCTTTTTGCAACGTCATTTATAAATACATTACATGCTTTAGAAGTGAAGAGCTACTCTTCAACTGGAGATCTAATCATATTAGGTTACATCAAAAGATCCAAGAAAGAAAAGCCAAGAAACAAGGAAGCTGGTTGATACAGGTGTTTTATTATCAATTAGCTGTATGTATATGTATATATAGATATCTACATTTCAAAATTACACAATATTTTATTAAGGAAAACTATTTATAACAAAGTACATGACAAAATTCTTTGTAAGAGGTAGAATTACCTTACCATTAATCTATAATTCATATACAGTATATTGTATATATATGCACACACATATGCTACTTCGTGTGTGTATATGTTACATATACACAGTTATGAAAAAAGTACAGTATTGCATGTAAATTTTATTCAGTAATTTATATAGCTGCTCTCAGTATTACTTATTAACACTTTCAGTATAACCTTCCATAGCAATTTGTGATCTGATCTTCTAAAAAAAAAATAATAATGTGGCACTTAATCTTAACTTCAGTTGTAAAGCAAATACAGGGCATTCACAGGTCTTCAGGAACAAAGACTGACAATTGAACCAAATTTTATTTCAAGTTTCCGTAGATAATGGAAAAACTCATAGGTAACAAATCTGTTTTGTTTTTGTCTTCTAAATTAGCATCAAATCCAGTCCTCACAGCTGCTTACATTTTTTATGGATTTCTGAAACTTTTACACGTCATCTCTAGTACTTCACTGTAATACCACTTCATTCCAAGTCTCATTCCTAATCACACCTGATTATACATTAAAGAGCATCCTTACTACTGACAAAAACATTCTGTGATACAGGAGGTTACCTTAGCTGTATGCTTAACAATAGTTTTCAAATTAAAAAGTTTATGAAGCATCCAATTGGTAAGTAAAATTTTAATATACTTCCAACATTTACTTTAGTATGTTTTGCTAATGAAACTGTACACATGCTGCCAAATATAGGTTAAAAATATGTAAGTGTGCAGCACTGCCAAATTCATTGTACATACACATTCTTAAACGATCTGCCTTCATTTTTGCAGTATATATTGCATAGCAAAATTTAACGTTCTACATTGAAAAGAAAAAAGTTAAAACATTCCTTTAAGACAAATTGAAAGAAAGCCTTAATTGTACAACTGAATCATCGGATAAATTACTTTCTCTTTGCAATGGAAGATGTAAGTTACATTACATCTCAACAAATATTTTCCTTTTTTTTTTTTTTTCATTTTCATAGTGTTTCCTTATGAAACATTAGCAGCTGAAAGTGGAAAGCAGACTATGTATCAAGAGATTTCAGTTGATAGTGTGGTAACTAATCTCTCACTAGTTAGACTTCCATTAAGTTACCAGAAGACCAATTAGTGAAAAAGTAATTACATTAGGCTTTTAGCAATAATGATGGACCCATAAAACAAGAAAAACATCTTGTTCATAAAAAAATTTTCATCTTTGATAAACACGTAAAAATTCTTTAAAATACACATTTTTGTAGCAAAGTGAACAATACTAAATTAAAATATATTCTAATCTTTACATAATTTTTATATATATTGCTTACCAAAATATTCTCTTAATACATATTTTAACACTGTACACAAGTTAATAAATGTCTTAATGAAACTCATTAGAAATATACTCGAGCTGTCTCAGCATTAAAAATTTAAATCTGTATGTAACATGGGGCAAAATAATTTCCATAAATTCAACATCAGTGCATCTGCAGTAGTCATTAACAAGAGATTTCTCCTTGTTAAGAAGTCTCCTCTTGACATTAAGGTTTTCATATGTCTTGTATTGAAAGTTCCTCCTCTGAGTAAGCAGCTTCCTTCCTTAAGTTCTCCCTCATGAAGGACTTCGATTTTAAGAGCTCGACAGGTTTCACCAAAGCAGCAAGGCTTTAGTACTGAACATGCTCAGATTGAAGGGACTGTGCAGAGAAGAAAAACTGATTAATCACTGGGGAGGTTATAGTTGTATATAATACGCATTTTGCACTTAAAGATAAGTTAGAGGAAGGACAGGAAGAAGAAAAATAAACAGAGAGCTGGATATGAATCTCTGCATAGGTAAAGTCAAATAAAACAGAAGAAACTCAAAAAACTGGATACAGTGAAGTCCGTCAGCTTTCCTATATCAACACTTTTCCAAACCAAATTCTAGCGATTATTGAAGAGAGTGTTACAAGTGGGTTGGGTTTGGGTTTTTTTTGGTAACAAGAAAATGATCTAAGTTACAAACACCACCTTAGAACAATACCTTAAAAAATGTGTTGGAAAAACACACAATTGCAGTTACTATAATTGAATTGTTTCCATTTATCCTGAATGAGAATTAAAGTGCTACTGTAAAAAATACATCATACTTTAGATGTTGATTCAGGTAATGACATAGGAAACATATATGGTGTAGCTAATTACTAAGAAAGAAGCTACAGCAATACAATTATGCACGTGAATAAGTTTATGTATGATTACTAAAACCAGATGAAAATGAAGCACTGGAAATAGTTCATCTGGATTAGCAAGCAGTCAGTATAATTAAGAGGAAAGCATAACCTGGTCTAGTCTATTTATTTACATTTGTGGTTTTACGGAAGTCTAAGGTTTTATTATAAAGTAATTAATCCGTTTAGACAGCATCCAGGCATTTTTTTTACCTCCTATACAGATGTAATGTACAGGAAGTCATCCTGATGAATACAAAGTCTTATCTGAGAGCGCTCTTCAGTGTACTAGTATGGTTATAAACAAATAGCAAATAAAATAGCCAAACCGTATTTCAAAACTGCGTGAATTCATCACAATTAGAGAGAACTACCGGAGAACAACTTGAATCTCACGAAAGCTCAGAACCTTGGCATCTTCTCTTCCGTTTTCCCACTATTCCTAAGTACTCGCTATAGAAGTACTCTTTGGCATCCATACTGAAACCTATTAGTAGAAGTGCATAATAGATCTATAAATCTTTAGAGCTCTAACTAATATCACAAACCCACTTTTTGTCTACATCTTAAGTCTCAGTGTATTATTTCCAAAGTTGTCTTTTAATGCATTTTCACATCCTGAAGATCTGAGACCATCTGGATACTCTTGCCAAGGTTGAAAAAGAAGTGCTGTCAGCATATAAAGATTTGAATACCACTGACTAAAAAGGGTCTGGTTTTAGTAGTGAATGGATTCAACATGAAGGGTATCATTTAATAGAATATACTGTAAAACTAAACAGCTGTAACAAGTATTTTTTCATTATAGACTCAGAATCACCATGGAATAAACAATCACAGAAGCTTATTTTTCCTTGCTCCATTCTCTAATAATCATTCTGGATTATTAGCTTTGGTGAGAGCATTTGTCAAGCTATTTATTACATGTGTAAGAGTGAGGCAGAAGGAACAGTCCTTCATTAACGAGCACTTGAAACCTGCTCTCTTAATGAATCTCAAAGCTTTCTCTTTTTCAGAAGTGTATTTTAACAATTAGAAAGGTGGTTACACTTAACTAGAGCAGAATTTGAAATGGCTCCTTCAAAACAGAATTCCAAGTAAAGTTGATTAACAAACATTAAAAAAGTGCATGAAATTTAATTATATACTCTCATATGTCGTAAGCGTAATAGATTACTTTAAGCTTGGACAGATGAAAGATTCGACCAGAAAGCACCGAACACTTCTGTTGATCTTGGGAATGGCATTAGTTGACAAAGAACTACAAACAGCAGCCCTTTACTTAGCAGAAAGTAGTAACCAGGAATTGTACATCATAATTAAAATAAACAAACAAGCAAACCATAAATTAGAGATTCTGAACCTAAAACTGTTAGGAATCCAAGTTACAAAAATACAGAAAAAAATTAATGGCAACATATAAAAAAAGAACAAATATCCATGCTGCACAGATTGCTTGGAAACAAGATAACATGTTTTGCTAATTTTCATTACAGATGGGTCAGCAGGGTTTATTTTATTTATTTTCAAATTGAGAAATATGTTTTTCCAGTGTGTTCCCACCCTCACCATAGCTCTACTTCACATAGCAATGATTTCTTCCTAATGTTTCAAAGCCTTTTCTGAATACAGGGAAGAATTAAATCTAAGCAGCATTTTTTCCAGGTTAAGATTAATTGCTGTGACTTCCCATAAAGTTCCTATTACTAAAACCATGGTGATAGCCATAACAACTAAGCTGTTGTAAAGTATACAGACTAATTTTTGAGTTTGAAAAATTAAATTTTAGCTGGGGAGGGTTGAGTTTCGGGTGGGTTTTTTTTCTTTGTTTGTGGTGGGGTTTTTTTGTTTTGTTTTGTTTTGTTTTGTTTTTTTCTTTTGCAGTTAAGTAATTTGTGGCCTAAAATCTCTTCACATTGTCCAAAGAGATTGACTGTAATATTTCAAAGCCTGTAATCGTGATTTTTTTTTTTTTTAAATCTTTTGAGGAGTTTTCTGCTTTAAAATCTACATTCCCACCTCCCATTTGCAGTTACTCAAAGTATGGCCTGTGATTCTGAAAGCTTTATTAAAAACAAAAAGCCCAAATCCACCTTTACAAGTCACATGCTGGTATTTAACAAAATCTTACTTAAAATAGAGGTAAAAATAGAAGGAAAAAACCCAAAGAAAATTGACTGCTGAATTGCAATGATGTGAGCATAAAATCAGTTAATTGAGTAGAATTCTCAGTGTGTATTCCTACAGTGCTCCCATACAGTGTCAAGCGTGGCATTTTATACCCAGGTATCAGACATTTAAACAAAGAACTAAGAATTAGATAGCTTCACTACTGTTAATGACATCTAGTGAAGTTCATGCTGAAGCAACTGCTTAGATCACTATCATTTTTCTTCTTCAATAGGAGTCACATAAAGCCTCCTGGAAAAGAAAATAAGGCACAGATCCATCGAGGCTCAAGAACCCTATTCACACGCATTCAGCTTCAGGACCAAGTCAGCTGTGAGTTAACTTTTAAGAGGGAACAACCCTATAGCATTTAGGGATATCTCTTAGGACTTGAACGTGCACTTTTTCCAGATAACCGAAAAAAGTAATTTAAGTTTTTTGAATTGTACATCAACTCTCCCAAAACATTGTTGCAACAGGAGCATTGCAGCAGGCAAGAATTACTGTGAATACACAAGATCCACTAAAATAAATCAGGATATAGAAAATGCATACGCACTTGAAGCGATCCTTTAAGTCCACTAAATTTACAGATCAGTAAGATGCACTAGTGTTTGTCTCTCTTTTTGCAAAGGCTGTCCTATATTCACTAATGGTAAGTTCTTATTAAAAAGAACTATTCTACAAGCATAAAGATCATGTATGTGAATTTTAAAATACTGCTACACTTAGCAATTTTTTGAAATGTTTCCATCTTGCCAGTTTCCATGACAGCTATAGAAGCAAAAGGTGACTCATCTTAAGACTACCCAGTTACATATTCCTCAATAAAAATACATTTTAGAGAGTGATATTTGGATTTATAACTACTGTAAGAACAAAGTAAAAATCTTATTGTGGTACCTTAAATGCGATTATACTCTATAAGAATATTTCTGAAAATTATAATTGCAAAAGATTCTGTTTAATCAAAACATCAAATGTGTACAATTTGCAAATAAAATATTTATTCTATTTGGCTAAAATGGCAAGTTGTCTGTTCTATGAAAATCAAGCTTTTCATCTAGTTCATCAGCATGAAAATGATGAAAAGGAAGTGGATGATAAGCTTACATTGATGAAGGACAAAAACCATTAGGGAAAAATATATGGGCTGGTAACAACAGGAAGTCACAGTCATGGTTATTATGGGTTTGTTTTAAATTGAATGTGGGACAATAGTATTAATAAATTATTTTTTTAGATGTTTCTTTACAAAATAGGAAAAAAAATGAGAGTATTGAATAACTTTCTCTTCCATACCGGGGGGGAAAAAAAGATGTACTTGCACTGCATAAAAACGAAGTTCCCAATTTCCTCACTAGTGAGATAAAAGAACATTAATTAGAACTGAAAATTTTCTGTCCTAACCATGTTAAAATGCTCCCACACCACTCATGCTGATAGTTAACAAACTTAAGAGAGTGAAATAAGAGTGGTAAGGTGATTTTCTAAAATAGAGTACCTGTGCGATTACAGATGGTTAGCTTGGTACCTAACTCGGGTTAAGTGAGATTCTGCTAATAAAAAGAGGAGGAACATAATTCATATCATTCGAGTTCTTATAAGTTGAATGAATAAATATAATGACCAGTTTATGTAATAGGCTTCTGTCACTATCTGATGTGCTCCGATTAGAAAAAAGTGCAATGTAATACAAACACTAATTCCAACAAGACTAAGATTGGTCTGACGACTTCTAAGTAATTTCAGTATCTAAAGCAGTGAAGTAGCTTGATGCTACTCCATATCTTGCTCATCAACTTAAGACCACTGATGAATATCACCAAAAGCAAAACAACCAGATGTTAGCGGTTGAAGTGGTAAGGTAAAAAGTGGTTGGTTAACTGGCTTCTAAGAACATGGTTCTTAGTTTTTAACATGTTATATTTTCATTTAACCTTTTAAGTTGTTTGAGGAAATGTGCTGATTGTTTCTGTAATGGTTTGTATTATCATTTGGTACTCTTGTAACTTTTGGCCTATTGTGAACAATGGCAGCTTATTTTCATGACTGAGTCACATTACAGTTATAAAGGCATTTCTCCCCTTAGGGCTCTGTATGTAGGTTTACATATTTATGCACAATATGCAGCTGTAACTAGAATATGGAAAAAACCTAAGAATTGCTGCTGGCAGCATATCATTTACAGAGGGTACAGTCGAAAAGAATGGGAGTGGGTTGACCTAAAGAATTATTGTTCAAATACATTAAATATGAGACAATATTGAAGGTAAGAAATAAAAAAAAAAAATCAGACACTTTACCACTTAGTTATTCAGATGAGTGATTCCTCTCTACCATTGTTGGTGTATTGACTTTGGTTCCAGTATACTCAACTGGAGCCCCTGTCAGTCCTGCTGAGGACTGAACTTCTGTGAGCGTGTTGGATAAAAGACTGAGAACACCTAAAAAGTCTGACTGTCCAGAATTCATGAACAAATGGAAGTCTCATAGATGTGTCTCAAATCAAACATCCTCAGCTTGCTATACAGCTTTTCACTTCTCTCATCTCTACGCCTGGAGGAATTAAACCAAATCAGTTACTTAAACTAAAACAGTTCTCCTCCTCTTTGTTCTAGAACTGGTTTCATCATAAGAAAACTGGGATGGTTTCTATATCCAACCTGAGAAAAATCTCAATTATATATAGTTTACCTCAATCCCATGTAGCAGGTAAACACACAGCCAAATTAAAGAGGTAGAACAACTTCAAAAAAAGTGCAAGGATGTGGCAATATTCAAGAAGTCTCTTGCAAATAAGTTACTGCTGATGTTTAAAGTAAAGTTTAAACTCAAATTTAAACTCAATGGAGAACACTCAATGATCCTAAGATCATGGAATATTAACATTTATTTCCAGGTAAGTTGTAGTGGGTAAGAAGCTAAATGTACTTTCAAACAAAGAGTAAGAAAGCATCAAGTATTTTTTAAAGAGTTACTTTAGGTCAAGCACTACCCAGCACAGTTACTCTACTCCTTTTCCAGTTGAAGCATCCATTGAATTTGTGAGAGTACAGAATCAAACTCCTTCAACTAACTCAATTTTCAATGTACTTTGTATGCTAGTTAGGTTTCAGTCACATACACAATTTAATTCCACAATGGAGCAATGAGAATTTATTTCCTACTGTCATCTGTCCTCAAGAAAGTACAATTCATACTCCCAAGCTATAAACATCTGGCTTCTGACCTGTAAGTGGTGCCACATACTAGCGGTTAACAAGAGGGTAGATATCCCACTCCTTCAGGAAAAAGAGAACACAACCCATGAATGATCTTTTTGGCTGACATTCTCATTACATGCAATGTGTGTATTCGCTGTTTTAAGGCAGGGGACTCACCACACTCAAAGAAACAGTGGCACTTTTAACACTAAAACTTTCTTTATACTGAAACCATTTATCAGTGGAAGGAAACAGAAAAGAAAGGTGTAATGTTCTGCAGTTAATTTTATACAAAGCTAATTTTGTTTCCAGCAACTAAAAAAAAAAAATATCTGAAGTGTGAGTACTACTAAACAGAGGCTGACAAGTTCAGTTAATTGTAGGCAATATATTCTATTAAGAACACTGCACTAATTTTTATAATTAGTAGGATACCAAATCTTGTTTTTATAGTAGTAGTATATATGGTTGGGTTTTTTTCCCTAAAATAGCTGAAGTTATTTCTGATTTCATAACCGAAGTTTCTCTAGTCTCTCTTCTCTGCATTTTGTATAGAATCACTTTCAAGTTAAATTAATTTATCCGTGCATCCTCTTTATACAGAGTCTTTCATACAGAAAAAGGGCACAAAATAAGCCCAAGGCAGCAAAATTGCTGAGGAATAAAAGCTAAAATGGTGAGACCATCAGAAATATCTTGCTCTAAAATACTTTTCACATTTGGTGTAGAAAAAGACTTTTCACATTTGGTGTTTCAAGTCAAGTGGACTCATCTTTCGAATGAGACCTATTTTTAAGAATGTTGTACCTTCCATTTAGTATGATACGTACAAAGGCTTCTTTAATTCTGGTACTGCATGAACGTTAAGATACATAATAAACTTATAAACTCTGTTATGGATAATTTGAAATAAAAAAATCTAAAGGGTAAGAGAAGGTCCATAAAAAAGGTACCAGAAAAGGTGTTAATTTAGTTCAGGAGTAATTTATTGTCATGAACCCTCCATGATCTAGATGCTTGAAAGAGAAGGAAAAAAAAGCAGCTGAAACGAGAATTGCTTAAAAAGGTAACAGACAAAGGTGCTGTTCAGAAACATTAAAGGAAGTCAGAGAATCATGCTGGGTTAAGATTTTTTTTTTGCAACAGCTTTGCTTGCAGAAGCAAGGAAGATAAGCATTGGTCAGATGCCTGACAGTGCTGTTGTGACTATGAACTTACAGGAATTGATTGACTCTGGTATCGTGCTGGAGGAGTTGTAAGGCCCATAAAGGAAGTTTGGTGCGTACTCATCTGTCACGGCGCTGTGAAAACTGGTTTGGCTGCTCAGGTTGTTGCCACTACTGCTGTTTCTGTTGTATAAGTTGTTGTTCAGTTCATGGTTATTTCTGTGAGGCAGCTGCAAGCTGCCATTCAAGTGGCTGGAGATTTGGCTTACAGAAAAACCTGTCCTAGAGGACGATGATGTCATTTTGCTCTCATCATCATCTGAAGCAGCATACAGGTTCCCTAGAGAACTGGCTAGTCTGGAGTTTATGGAAACGCTGAATGGAAAACACATGCGGGGAAAAAAAATACACACAAGGTATGTACAGATATATACAAAAAAATAACAGACAATTCAGAAGACATTAGGTGAATAACGTAGACCATTCTGAAATAATTTGTGTTTGCCCACAGGTTCATCCTCTACCTTTCAAATAATGAAAACCAGAATTCTTTGTCAGGAGTTCCCAAACTTCGTTTATTCAAAGCACTACCATGGCCAGCTTTCACCTCTGTCAAACCATGTGCACGTCCAGGAGATTGTGTTAAAAGCTTTAGGCAGTGGCTGATCTACATTGAAGTACTTTGTGTAAATGTAGCAGTTTAAGAACCCCTCTTCTGTTTCTTGAAATCAGTAACATGATACAAAAGTCTTCAAGTAACCAAGAAGTAATATGATCAAATTTGAGAATAAAAATAGGTGTTCTGAAATATGTCTTTAAATTAGTTATTTTCTTCAAGTAAATATTTATGCCCAGAAGTTATTAAAAATGCATCAATCATTCTAAATTTCATTTAACATCCATAATTACTTAGTACAATAGTAACAATGGAATTACACTGCAATAAATCAAGAGTTCATAAAAGTCATATTAATTAGCACTCAGTATTCTTCTGAGATTAATCGTATATACACTTGTGGAAATACTTGCAAAACTTCTATAAACTCAGATGAGTTTAAAAAAAAAAAAACAAACCAACCTGAGCACTGCAATACTGTTTCACGGAATTTCAGAGTTGGAAGGGACCTCTAGAGATCATCTAGTCCAACTCCCCTGCTCAAGCAGGATTGCCCAGAGCACATTACTCAGGACTGCATCCAGACGGGGCTTGAAAGCCTCCAGAGAAGGGGACTCCACAACCGCCCTGGGCAGCCTGTTCCAGTGCTCTGTCACCCTCACCGTAAAGAAGTTTTTCCTCATATTAGATCGGAACTTCCTATGTTCCAGCTTGTGCCCGTTACCCCTCGTCCTGCTCCTGGGAACCACTGAAAAGAGCCTGGCTCCATCCTCCTTAAACCCACCCTTTAGATACTTGCAAACATTAATAAGGTCTCCCCTCAGCCTTCTCTTCTCCAGGCTAAAGAGTCGCAGCTCTCTCAGCCTTTCCTCGTAAGGGAGATGCTCCAATCCCTCAATCATCTTTGTTGCCCTACGCTGGACTCTCTCCAGTAGTTCCCTGTCTCTCTTGAACTGGGGAGCCCAGAACTGGACACAGAAAAACAAGTTTCTGACTTGATATAATCCCACCCAAACTCTCATATCACTAGTATAGGTTTTGGGTTTTGTTTGGTTTTTAAATCTGCAGGCAACTAAAGTTTGGATAGTGGAACAGCAAATCACTTTGTAAGTAAATTTAAGCCTTACATCCAAGAACAGCAAGCACTTCATAGACTGCCTATGTGTTGAAAACCACTGTAGTATATAGTAAGTATTTGTACCAAAATGAGAAGAAGAAAAAAAAACCCAACCTTTTAAGATTAGAGCCTGAGGATGTGGCAATTCTGCTTATTCTTTCTGCAGATGGTGAGTTAACTGCCATCACTTTGGAGGCCTTTAGAGGAGACGTGGATCCTTCTGTGCTACCTGAAGTATTCAGTCTAAAAGGAGTGCAGAGTTTTAGTGAGAAGCAAGATTTTTATTATTGAAATATACATCTCAGAAACACATATAGTCTTTCGATACATACACACATTTTAAAAAGTAGGAATTATCGAGTCTGAGTACAGAGAACTCAACAGCAAAACTCAACAGTTTGCCTGTTTTCAAACATCTGTTCAAAAAACTTTTCAAATGTCCCACTCCCAAGTTTTTCCCCTGCACAACCATATCATCAAGTTCTAGGCTACTTTTTGCCTTGATAATTTGTGAAGGCTAAGTGTCCATTTGTATCAAATTTATTGTAAATTTGATTATAATTTTTAAATATGGTGAATTTGAGAAAAATACTTTTTGTGCTTATAAAGCAAGTATGAGTAGAAAAAACCAACTCTGTAGCTTTCATAAGAACATCATCGTCGTTTCCAAATGACAGCAAGAACATTTTTACAAAGTTGCGCAAAACATACAGCTCTTTCTAGGGCGGGACTCTTAATGACTAAATTCTTCATATTTTGGTAATGAGCTGTAAGTATGGTACACTGGACTACTCAAAAATGTTAGCATTATAGCTGTCCATATTATTTTATTAAAAACTAATAAATGAATGGCCTCACAGTAGCATGAAATGCTCTCCATCCTTAGACCAGGGGACATTATCATGATCAGCTCTTAAAGGATGAAAGAGCTTGGGTACAAGCTACAGGCACAGAAGGAATGACATTAAGCAGAAATATTCCACACCACGAAAGGGTAAACAGACATGTCTGAGGTTAGACATCTGGAGTAATCCGTCTCAAACATCCAGGTTGTCACAAAACTGAAGATAATGTGTTCTTTGCAATCTTAATGCTTTATAATGACAGATATTTTGTCTTTCATGTTGTATTTTAGATGCAATGGGGTAAAGGATGCAATGGTTACAAAAAAGACTCAATTCTGCCATTCCTATAACTCTTAAAATTAAGTCAATTTTGACGTTGTGTTTTTTTTTTTCTTTTGTCGGGGTACTGTCAGTACTGATGTGAAATTAATACAGATCATAAAGGAAATAAACATTTAGAAAGTGAGAAGAAACTATTGGCTTTATTGGCTCCACAGAGAGTTCTGAATAAGGCATGTAGTAAAGTGTACAGTGAGGACCCAGTATTAAAATATGAAAGGTACTAAAACTCTGCATTTATCTGGTACCTCTTCTGGAAAAAAAAAGCTACTGATTGTATCCACTAAGCAATACCTCTAGTTCATCTGCTGAAACAGACAGGACAAAAATTGTGATACGCAGGCAATGTGTAGCCAATTTAGGCTTTTGAGACAAGTATTTAATTTTACAGAGATAAAGTGGTTATGCCTTAACTAGTCATCCGTCATTGCATAACAGCATAGATACTAGAAAATGTCACTGAGGAAGTGACTTGTATGTGCTAATTATTTATTAAGAAGAATTCAAGGTATCCTTGAAGTAGAGCTGTAACCCTCTGTCCCTTAGATTTATTTTTAACCCTGTTTGCAGGTGTTTAGAAAAGTTTTTCAGAAGTCTGAAATTGCTAATCAATTGATGTGATAAGTGTAATTCAAAACACTGAAAATTTAAGACCTGGGTGGTATACATTTAGAACTATAATTTTAAAGTTAATACCTGAAAGGTTGTGATATTGACCTGGTGTGCAGTTTCATGTCTTGCAGCCTAAAGAAACCAAAGCAGTAGTCTTTATCAAAGGATTAAAAGCCTTTCCCCTCCCCCAAAGCATACTTGTGTGTCTCATACAGGCTTTAAGTACAAGACTAACATGAGTTAAGAATTATTGAGAATCATTATTTTAATTTTCAGTTAAACAACAGAGGGGTACTTCAGGTTTATTTTCAAACTTCACATTTTTACTGGTTCTGAAAAATTCAAAATTTATATAAGGAGTGCAGAAGAGTAATTATAGAAAGATAACTAAGTTCATTGAGTACTATTTTGAGACATAAGTTTTCAAGTGCTAGTTAGATATAAGTTTGAAGGTTTTTAAATATTTTTTTTACTTTGTCTTTTATTGCTACATAATCAGTAGGCATCCTGAACAGGGAGACAGAGTTAAAAAAAAAAGAATAAATTAATAAACCAAATCTGCAACTAATAGATATATATACTTACAGAAATTTCCACCACAGAAGGTGGTACAACTAGTTCCACTGCCTTAAACAAGGTCATGTACTTGCCATAAAGATCTGATACCACAGACTTAATTTCATATTGCAAATTACCTCATAATTAATTAATTAATTACCTCAGAGCTCCAGTTGTAGCAGAACATAGCCGTCTCCGACTTTTTAAGGCATTAAGCTTATCTCCCTGCGTCATGCCATTCTGAGTTTCCACACCTGCTTTGTCTTCCAAATCGTTCTGGGAAACAAAGTAGGCAAGCAAGGAAATATATCAAATCCTTAGGATCAAAGTATTGAACATCTCATTCTCAAGGATTATAATTAAAAGGCTAATCTAGAGTCTTCTGCATACGTGGGGCACTACTCTGTCTTTGCATAGTTCCAGCAAATTAAATGTGTTACTGTACAAACGCACATTCACAGAAGCCTTTTGCAGAATCTGACTTCACAGTCCGTTCAGGATGTTTGAGTCTAACGCCAGTATTTATTTATTTCAAAACCGTCTGTTTTTATAGAACTTAAACTCCAGCTCCTTCCTCCATAACTATTTTTAATGTTATCATCAATGTGGAAGAGAAGCAGTAACACACAATTTCGTGATATGCACAAGATGAGGAAGAAATTTAGATACAGCTGTGTGTCCTGCAAGAGGAGCTAAAAATCAGCTTTCCTAAATTACTAATTATTTTAAATAAAAAGTTCTCATGACCTCTGGAAAAATAAAGTTTTGAAAAAAATTTTCCTGTGAGAACTTAATAAGGAATATATGATGAACAGATTTCAGAGTTTTATCCTTCTCTTCTAGCTTTAGAAAATATTATAAACTCTAAGAAATACTACAAGTGTATGCCAACACTGTTTAAACGCCTATTTATAATTTTGGACTCATCTCAAAATAGACTTTTCTGAGACCCAAATATGAAGTAGAAACAGTATCTTAAGTAGCAGAGATATATGAAAGTTACACAAAGCAGTAAGAGAACTGCGATTGTTTTTTAAATTGCCAAATGAAAAAACTTATACCAATTATGCTTCATTTGACCTCAGATCAAGTATGTTTGTATTACTGCAGTTCCTATTGTGTCTAAGCGATCTCACTACTCTGCATAAAACAGAGTAATAGTTTCTGCCATTAATCAAGATAGACAGAAGTAGTAATACAATAGAAGTTAATCAAATGATGTGATGGTCCAAGTGCTGCATTAATTATAGGAAAATATAAATATTTTAGCTGGATTTAATTGAAGATTATATTCTAGGCCATTGTTACCTATCATTCAGCCTCAATGCTGATAAATTTTGTTGCACTGTCTTTACCTGCCCAACAGTCCTTGCATTGTAGCTGTTCTGCCCTCTGATCTTAGACCTTATGCATTTTTGGGACTGGGAACATTACTTTGCTTAGAGCTTCTAGAGAACCTAGTACAATAAGGTCTTGAAATATAACCAAATATCCAGAGAGATAAAGAGGTAAGTTAAATATTTTGAAAACTGAATGTTAAACAGCTTTAGTACCATGTCTGTAAAAAACTGAAATATACGTATTATAGAGAGGGTTACAGTGAATTTATATTGTGAATCCGTACATAAGCTGCTACACAGCATACAGGTAGTTGAGTTACCTGGAAGTAAATTGCCTTGAATACTGAAAGCAGTAAAGTTGGCGTAGTAGCACAGATTCGAAAACAGTTATTTTTCCCCACATGGCTATGTGCCAACAGTTTTCATTTAGCATACAAGATCATCTCTACACAGCATTACATTCTCCAGTTAGTAATCTAGATATTTAACTTTACATATTCCAAGCCACAAATTGAACTTCAAAAAGGGAAATAGTACCTTTACAGAAATGCATTCAAGGTGCTCTTCCAGATTATGATAGATCACATGATAGCTGGTTATTTTAATTTATACTAATAACTATCTGAAGAAGGTGCCCACTACATCCTTGGTCTATTACATCAAGCAAAGGATTCCGTCAGCAACATAAAAGCTCTTTAGTTATTACAGAGCTAAGACAGGACTAATCAAATGCATAGTTCCTCTAAACTGTTTCTCACAGATACTGTAGGAAACTACAGTTTAAGATTTTTAGTAGCCCTGAAGCAGAAGTATGTTCACTTTAGTTCACATTTCATGCCTATACTTCCAATAAACAATTGTAAGGTCCTTACCATAAATGTACATGTCACATCAGTAATCCATAACACTGGGATAAAGGGATGGACACCTACACACTGATGATTATTAGCTAGAAACTTGGATTAAATACATTTCCAGGAGATTTTTTTTTCCCTCCATTTCACTAATAAACAACTGAAAACTCTGAAAGAGTAACTTCAAATAATGCAAACATTTTGAAGTTTGCAAAATGGCCTACAACAGTTTTAAATATAACCTATGCTTTTTTTTTTTTGAAAAAGTGGAGATTTGTTCTAATTATGACCTATAAAAATTAAGTTTAGCTATGAAAAAGCAATCTAGTACCAATACAAGACTAAAAAAAAAAAATCTAAAAGTTATCTATAGCTAGTTATTAAAAGGTCAGCTCCTTGTCTGCTTGTTTGAAATTTTTCCTGCGAACTCTTACCTCCCTGTATTGATCCAAGTCTTGTACTTTATTCAAGCTGTCACTGATTGAAATGTCATTCAAGCCACAAAGAACTCTGTTAATGTTTCCATCAACTACTCGTCGTTTCTGCTTTGATCGGATGAGATCTCCCTCCAGCCATAACATTGCCTGCTTCCTTTAGGATACAAAAACGAATCAGTTCATATCAACAAATTTGCATACACATAAAAACCAATATGAAAACATGCTACTCTTACAGATTACCAACATTTGAATCTTTTGCACATCTTCATCTGGAAAAAAAAATTTGAATGTCTATCACAAAAAAAAAACAAACCACCAAAAAACCCCATCAGTTTCAATGGCTAAAAACAACAACAAAAAACCCCCCAGAATCACAAAACAGGTCTGCAGCCATCACAGAAATATTACAGGTACTAAAACTTCATTTTACAAAATCCTACAGGGAAAAGAGATTAACTAAACAGAACTTGGCAATGGTATTTTAAAGGCTTTTAAAACACAACTTAAAAATTCATATAAAATAATGCTTTTGTATACGTAATGTGTAGAATAAATGATGATATAGCACTTTCGAACTTCTTATTAGCATGAGTTTTGTGTATACAGGTATTGTGCACTGAAAATACAGCCGACCTGCACACTGGAAGTGGTCATAATCATGTAAAGTTGAACAGGACTCTCGTATCAATTTTCAGAAAATGAAAGATTATATCCTTCAGACACATGGTAAAAAAAAAAAAATTTAATTGCTACAACACGCATGGGCTAAGCAGGCTTTTGTTGATGAGACTGCATTATTCCTCGATAAGGAAGTTTGCTGGGTAGGTACCTGTCATGCTAGTTCCATCCAAGAACTGAGATCCTATTGCATATTACTGTAACAAAATAAATTCCTACACTGAACAGAGAAAAAAAGAATGAGGAATTAAATCAGAATATACTTTCACCGGAAACTTTTCTGTGTTTGAAAGCAAAATATTAAGGCAAAGCCTAAGAGCCAAGTAATCTGTGACAACTGCCTAAACTTACTCAATGACAAATGGGAAAGGTAAGCACTTCCAGAAACTTCACTATGTCCCAAGAAAACATCAAGAAGAGGAGGGCGCTGGGGTAGAGGGAGCGCCACTTATTCCACCTAGCACAAGTAGCCCAGAAAACATCTTGAATTTAAATTGCTTTTAAATCTTTCAAGATTAATTGCATTCACAATAACAAACTGATTTGATACATACTTGGGTGGGAGGGTCTCTAAAAAAGCAACCCAAAAGTATTCAAACCTCCCTTATTAAACCTCAAAGAACCTGAGAAACAAAGCTTTGACATCTATGAAGGTCGGGAGATCAGAGCTGCAAGATTTTACCTTTTTGTCAGATGCAACTTTGCAGCCCTCAGGGCAAGATATTTTATATTAGAATGATGCAACTGCTGTTAGCTATTTCTTTCTCAATCCCATTTTGACGCTACTGGTGGCATTGCTTGAATTTTGTCTGATTGTCAAAACAGGAATCTATTGCCATTCGGAGAACAGAAAATTCTAGTTGAACAATACTACAGCACTTAGCTATGAATAATGTAGGCATAAATGAAAAAAATCTGAAGGATTTTTGCCTATCTATAAAATCAAACCAAGTATTTACACTACTGCAGAAAAGATAATGGGCCCTGTTTTTCCTGTCTTTTAAGTAAACAGCACTTACTAATCACACTACCTACTACCTTTCTCTCTTAGTGTTGCTCTTTTGTGGAAGTTATTTTTAAGAGTGCATCATCCAAGCATCAGCATGGTGTGGAGAAGTTTAATCTGCCTTTAGTAAGCACTTGTGGTTTGTGAAAGTTTGTGATTCACGGTATTTTGAATAATGGTGGGCACCTCAATATAAAGGAGTGTCCATTCAGTCGTACTGGAAAATAAACAGGAATCCTCAATCATGCTCACTTTCTCTTATGAATTACAGTAATACTCCTTCTTTCTCTCTGATATCATATGGATTTTAAGATGCAAGGTCAGCGCATGTTTTACTGTATTTACACAGTATCTAGCAGAGCTGTTGCATTCTCTTTTTTCCGGAGGGACAAACTTGTGGATTTTCTCAAAACGTTTCTTCTCATAACAGTGAGAATGCCTCCAACTAAGTATCATCATGGTATCAACTCAAAAATATCAGCATAACCACTATAATAGTAAATGCACAATGTAGATACCACTATGAAATTAAACTTAATGTTTACATCACTGAAACTAGTGCAACTCTGTCGTTCATTTCCAGTCAGGATCAAACTTTGAATCACCCGTTCAAATTATCTGTACATGAAATGTTCTCAACCCAAAGTATACAGTCAATTTGAGAAAGAGCTGTATTAAAACCATACATTTATTTTACTAATGACGATTAGCTCCAAATCAGAAACGCTTCATACGTTATGCTAGGAATCTGACAGAGATCATAAGCTTATGATACATATGATATCACATACTTATTTAATCCTTAGTTACAAGAAAAAAAACCACATCAGTTATACTATTGTAAGATTCATTTTAAGTGTCATCATAGGCTATATATAAAGTGTATAAAAATCTATCCTTTCTATGTTAATATTTTAATAAATCTTTATTGTTGATTTTATCTTTTGTCCACATCTGGACTTTACGCTTCCAAGAAATTGATCTAACTCCTAAATCCCCCAGAACACAAACATACAGAGCCTTGAGACCATGTGCCCCTTAAGGTGACAAAATGCATGGCACTCCAGGGAAGATGATTGCTACCGAGTAAGTTTGATTTCAATCTCAAATTAACTAACCTTAAATATATTGCAACAGGCAGTAATATACGACGTCAGTAGACAGAAAGTAGATCCTATAAATAATGCAAGATGGATAAGGATGTAGAGAAGCAGTTGATTCTTAGTAGTAAAGAAGGTATACATACTCTTCCAAGAAGTGTTGCTGGGGTCCTATAATAGAGCCTGGTCGACATATTCTTATCCAAGCAATGGCTTCAGCATGCGTGAACTTGTAGTGTTTCATTATGTAACAGGCAATTAGTGTTCCTGTTCTCCCCAGGCCAGCTACAGAAACAAAAATACCAACGTTCACATAGGAAGTTATGGGCATTTCATAATTATCAAAGTATGGGATATGAGAAGACTTCTTTGCAATGCTATTCACCAACTTTTGAAGAAAGAACTTTTGATTCAGTGTCCCGTTTATCAAAAAATTGTATTTCAATGCTGTAGATACAAGCAGCATATATAACAAATATATCATACTTACAAAAAAATCAAAGTATCTTTGAGAGGCCAACACAGATACTTTACTTCAAACTTAAAAAAAAAAGATGATATTAAAAAAAAAAACAACCATGACCAAACTGGATACAAACATCACATTTATGAAACCAGTAAAAAACAAAATCAAAGTACTTTTGAGAGGCCAACACAGATACTTTACAAATCAAGGTTCAAATACATGCAAATACACGTGCACATCACAGCAGACAGCAGCATGTGTCTTACCAGCCGGTGGCTTTTTCTTTTTGAACCAGTTTTGTTGTGAAACCAACCTATAAAACTATTCACTGCTATCTGTATAAAACAGCAATGAATGTTGACCAGCATATCATTTTATATCTAAATAGTTTAAAATAATTTAACCCATTGCCCCCAAATCACAAACTAATCCTGGTTTTAAGGGGACAAGAGACAGACAGAAAAATTAGCTTTTACTGTCAGACAAATTTCTAACTATACAGTAAGAATTGATCTCTTTCTAGCCCTGTGTCTCATCTACTAGTAAGGTGTCTCCCTATTTAAACCTTATTTTCCCACAAATACAATATTTGCAATTTACAGTCTCATGGTGGCCAGCTATTGTTTATGCACTAACAACTCTCTAAATAGAAACTCTCTAAGCAGCCAGACATCCTTGCTGACAATTCTATACACAACTACAAGCTCTTAACATTTCACCAATAACTAAATCTTGCTGTGACTTTCTGAAAAGTTAAGATGATTCACGTAAAAGTTCACAAATAGTGAGATTCTGTAACTGCATACTGGAAGACTAGCTCTGAAGAATTGTTTAAAAAGGGGAAGTATTGTTAGAGAGAAAGTTTTAGGCTTGGATTTTTAGGTTTGGGGTTTTTTTTAATGCAAAAGGAATGCAACTTGCAAATACATAACCAAAAGCTGTACCATACTAAACATACATCTGAATAAGAAAATGGCCTCTGAAAATTGCAGTTAACATCTACCAACTGCATGTATCAGACTTCAGTTTTCTTCTCTAAGTTCCTGCTAATGTACAAACTTTATATAGCAACCCTTTGCATTAAAATATTCTATAACTTCTGGGACAAGCAATTCCTAGTGTGGAAGCTGTGCTTGGAATACTTCTGCAATAAGAATACAAGAAAACTACAGATAATACATTAACTCGGAGTTAACCACTGATTTAACTTTGTATAGGCTTATTTAAAATGGTGTAAAAAAACTAAAAAGAATGAGATTATTGGTTTTCTTATTAAATGGTCAGATGAAAGACCAAAAGTACTTCAGTTTAGCAAGTGCATATCCAAGTCACTAGAAAAGCGTACTGGTATTTCTTTAGCAACTAAGCCTGGAGAATAACAATCTACTCCCGCTAATCAATAATTTATACTCTCATTTAGTCAATTAGCAGATGTCCAGCTTATTAATGCCAGAATTTTTGGGTTCTAGCCACAGTATCAATTTGTTAGCAAGTAAACTTATTTATCTTTGATATGCATGTTTATTGTTCATGGAAAAATTATGAATGAATAGCACTATTCTTGTTTGAGATCAGCAAGACATTCGTCTCCACAATGTCCTTACACAACTCTAAACATAAATCAAGCTGTACCCTTCAAAGCCTTTGTTAATCGTTCTTGACTAAGCATGTGTATTTTCTGGCTGATTTGCTGAAATAGGCTGGTTTGAAATGCTGGCATCACAATAACTCACATTAACTTGAAATGTGGAAGTCATGCTCCACAGAAAAATGTAGAACAGTCCAAAAGCACAAAGAAAACCTTTCAGTCTTTTGCATTTCCTAGCCAATTATCATAATGCTGTGAAAGCATACCGCAAAAGAGAAATCTCCATCAACTAAAATTCATGCCTTCAAGTGATATTAAGAAAAAACAGAGCAATGAACAACAGACTGTCAGTTATTGGAAGTAGTAGTGTAGGAGGAAAGAACTTAATATGCACATGAAAACAACAAATATTTGTTATATATTCAGTCAAGTATCATAAAGCAATATTACTTTCACAACCAGAAAGTGCTACTTTTTAAATGCCTTATTTCTGGAATAAGCTCTATGTATTTATACTTATTTTGAACTTCAATCTGAGAAATAACTAAGTGCACACACCTTTGCAATGTACAGCAATAGCACCATCAGCATTTTCACAGATGTTCAGGAACCTCTGAACAATACTGTCGCTTGGTGTGCTTCCATCTATGAAGAACAGGTCATAATGCTCAAAACCAGCATCAGTAAAGCGTTTTGCCTCATAAATTTTTTTGTTTAGTCTTATGATTGATGTGACATTATGTTTCTTGAAATACGGAAAGTAGGCTTCAGGTGCATGAAGAGGATAACCTATAAAAAAATAAAGCAACAATCATTTAATGTCACAGATGAAGTCAAAGTCCTACTAATCAAAATTGCAGCCAAAGCCATTTTTGAATGATAAACATGCTAATACTGAAAATCCTTGAATATTTTATTCAGAATAAACATGGTGATATAAAACAATTATCCACAAAATGCTCATGAAGACCATTACAATTAAAAAAAGGATCAGAAAAAAACCCCTAAAGCACAGCAGATGTGAAACACTGTACTGTCTCCTGTTTAGCCTATTCCTCTCTACAAGTAGGGTTTTATACATAATGCTAGGCACATTTTTTAATTCAGCATTTCAGAATGGCTGTTTATCTACAGTCAAGCTGCAGATCAAAGAATAAGAACAAGCTTTAAGAGGAAACACTGTGTTTATGAGGAAAATAGATAGATGATCTATACTATGGACAAGAGGAACAGTCAAAGGATAAACTGTAGTACCACAAATATTCTTGCTCCACTGTGAAGTAAAAAAGCTTTAGTGCCTTGATGCAGTTGAGAGACAAAAGGATCCTCTAGATAAAGATGGGGGGCAGGGAGGGAGGGTCCAAGACAAACCACACCACACTGTTTACACTTTCACCAAATAGATGTTCCCTGTTGACGAGAATGTGAGGGAGTGTGTGCACAAGCACACATGTCTATAGGGTGTACGTATGAAAAATGTAGTTTATTATTTTCCATTAACAATTGAGTCTAATAAACAAAACACAGGAACAACATAGCTACCACAAAAACCAGAAGGTCTGTCATTAACCAAATTCACTGGTTTATCTCCAGAATTTTTATTTCTGTTCAAATAAAGTCCAAAAGCTTCCTCACAAAACATGGGTCACTTCCACAAGTCATATATGCATTAGTAAATGCAATTAAGAGTTACAACATAAAGAGAAAAATGTAGCTTTGTAATGTATACTTGCACTCAACTAGGTGAGGCTTATTTCTAGCCTCGTAACTGGATTTTAAGCATTAGTGATTTTATGCATTAGGAATTAACTTAGTAATTTTCAGTTACATACATGTTAAAAATAAAACACAGAAGTTTTCCAAATCCCATGGAACAATTTAAATAATTTTTGAAAAAATTCTACAAGAAGGGACTGTAACACTGATTGGGGAAGAAACTAAAACCAATCTAAATATTTGCTCCCTGGATTTTGTTTAAAACTTCAGTGGACACTATGCAATTAGCAGCATTCCAGTCATAAATGAAACATGAGAGGGCAGAAGTGAAAAAAAAAAACAAAACCCAAAACCAAAAAACAAAATGCATGCTCACATAAAAAAAAAAAGTGACATGGCACAAAGAATAAGGTGAAATTCAGCAAAATATCTGATTGTAGGCTGTATTTTTTTTCCTTTTAGCTGGACCAAATCTCTACTTTCCCTCTGTCAGTCATGTTTCTCTTTTTTTATTCCATTAGAATCACATAGGTTCTTTCCATTATCCAAAGAATTTTCAGTAGTAAAGGCATGCTTCTTTTTGAAGTCTTTCCTGGCCTTTGTTATAAAACTCTTAATACAGTCTCCTTTGCTTTATGTAACTCACCTTTAATTCTGCATACTTATTGTATGCAGAATTATGACACCTTAATGTAGCAGGTGTCAGGTTCCAGGAGAAAAGTAAGGGACCTTAATTTCTTAGGCACTTTGTCACTGAAAGTCACTGACTGTTAAAAGAGTTAGAATTCTTCTAGCAAAAGAGAGTTCTAAAACCTTTGGAATTAAGTTCTGTGATTGTATATAAAGTGTTCGCTGTATGATTTTATCTGAAGATGAAAATTAATCTGTATCTCTAACCTCAATTATCTTCTGCTCATTTGCCGTGACCGTTTAACACACTGGAAAAGAATAGGATCATAGAATAGTATTAAAATATACACCATACCATTTTCAAGTTTGCTTTTTGGATGTGGTCCACTAAATGCCAAAAATTTTCCTGGAACAATCCAGTTAAAGTCACCATTTTCCACTCGCTATAAAAATTTCAGAAGAGAAAGAGAAAAGCATTTTATAACTGTACATACAAGGTTAAAAAAATTACTCATGATTTTATTTTACTTTTTACTATGTTCTTGCTTCATTAAAATGAAACACTTCAAATGTAATTATCTAGTTTACCTATATGGGACAAGCTAACTAATCATTAGTTGCCTCTCAGAAATCCCTTAATAAAATGAAACGCAAAAAATTTTGCTTAAGTTTTCCCAAAAAAGCAGAAAGATCCTATACCTCAGATATTTCTCCCTTAGAGGGTTCAGCATTTTAAGATACCTGCTTATAACAACACTGACAAACACCAACATTCTTGTATGTTTTAATCAAAGAATATGGAAAAACACTTCCCCGTAAGGCACTGGCTAAAAAACCCAATTCACAGAAAAAAAATTAAAAACCAATTAGCCTTCAAAAACAATTATCCTTTCCCTGTAGAAACTGAAATTTACATACTGGCATAAACTCTGATGAGCCAGTAATCACAGAAGCAAAGCATAAATCAAATAAAAAGACTAAATTAAAAAAATCACCAACTTTCAAACTCTGACATTTTGCATTTAAAACGTCTCTGCAAATTTTGTCCGTGCCAAAAGTGGAAGCTTCTTTGGAAATAATTAGCTAAAGTTCAAAACTGCTTTTTTTTTTT
>VYZM01010542.1:262759-276259 GCA_013398915.1 Dromas ardeola | reverse complement strand
TATGATTCTATTCTTTGATTCTATGTTCAGTCATTCTACCTTGAAATCAGAAACACAGGCCAGAGCATCTTTCCTATGGTTGCATTTCCAGCTGACAAAAACAACTAAGAGACCAGGAAACTAATCAAAGAGGTAAGTCTCAAAAGTAATTAGCTTTCACATGATTATTACGTAAAATAATATTCAAGATTAGGCTTTTGCGGTCATAGTAGACACAAAATTAGTGTTCAGTATTGTAGCTAGTATCCTGCTATTAATGTAATTATTTCAAATAAAATCATGCACTAGAGAATATTCTTTAGGGAGCCTTTTCTTCTGTCCAGTAAAAAATGGAAAAAAGCTACGCTGAAGGGTACTGGGTCTGGCAGCAACGGAGTTAATTTTCCTCATAGCAGCCCGTATGGTGCTGTGTTTTAGATCTGTGACTAAAACAGTGCTGGTAACACACCAGTGGTTTAGCTATTGCTGAGCAGTGCTTGCAAAGCATCAAGGTCTCCTCTGTTTCTCACTCTGCCCCCACAGCGGGGAGGGCTGGGGGCGGGCAAAAGCTTGGGAGGGGACAGAGCTGTGACAGCTGATCCGAACTGACCGAAGGGATATCCCATACCGTATCACATCATGCTTAGCAGTAAAAAAATGAGGTCAGTCTTTGCAAAGCAGCTGTTGCTCGGGGACTAGCTGGGCATCAGTCCGCTGGTGGGAGGTGGTGAATCATAGAATCATAGGGTTGGAAGGGACCTCTGGAGATCATCTAGTCCAACCCCCCTGCCAGAGCAGGGTCACCTTAGAGCAGGTTGCACAGGAACGCGTCCAGGCGGGTTTGGAATGTCTCTAGAGACGGAGACTCCACCACCTCTCTGGGCAGCCTGTTCCAGTGCTCTGCCACCCTCAAAGTCAAGAAGTTCCTCCTCATGTTGAGATGGAACTTCCTACACTCAAGTTTGTACCCATTACCTCTTGTCCTGTTGCCGGGCACCATTGAAAAGAGCCTGGCCCCATCCTCCTGCCACCCACCCTTTAAGTATTTGTACACATTAATTAGGTCCCCCCTCAGCCGTCTCTTTTCCAGACTAAACAGACCCAATTCCCTCAGCCTTTCCTCATAAGAGAGGTGTTCCAGTCCCCTCAGCATCTTGGTAGCCCTATGCTGCACCCTCTCCAGCAGTTCCCTGTCCTTCTTGAGCTGGGGAGCCCAGAACTGGACCCAGTACTCCAGGTGTGGCCTCACCAAGGCAGAGGAGAGGGGGAGGATGACCTCCCTCGACCTGCTGGCCACACTCTTCTTGATGCACCCCAGGATGCCATTGGCCTTCTTGGCCACAAGGGCACATTGCTGGCTCATGGTCAGCCTGTTGTCCACCAGGACTCCCAGGTCTCTTTCCACCGAGCTGCTCTCCAGCAGGTCAACCCCAACCTGTCCTGGTGCAGGGGGGTATTCCTCCCCAGGTGCAGCACCCTACACTTGCCCTTATTGAATTTCATAAGGTTTCTCGCCGCCCAACTCTCCAGCCTGTCCAGGTCATGAATGACTGACTACCTTTGCATCGCTTGGGTGTTGTTCTTCCCTCCCTCCCCCTTTTTTATTTTTAAGTTGTTAAACTGTCTTTATCTCAATCCACAAGTTTTTCCTCATTTTTGCTCCTCTGACTCTCTCCCAGCCCACCAGTGCAAGAGGTGCTGGCCAGGACCAATGCACCATGTGAAGCTAGAGCAGTCATCCCCTATAAAGCTTTCTTCCCAGGTTTTGAAACATCCCAATTTAAAGAAAATATCTTTCCATTTTAACGTGAGAAATATACTATGAGCTATTCTAAATAGAGCCTATCAATTAATCAATGAAAAAGGGCCCATTGGAATTAGAACAATCTATTTGATTCAAGAGCTACCATATTTTTTGGTAGCATTATTTTTATTACTAATGTGATACGGATTTCTTTTTGAGACCCTTTTATTATAAGCTCCACAATACAGAAAACACATCATTTTTCACCTCTTCCAAAAGGCTACTAGTAAGAGACAAATATCAGAATTAAAACAGATCTTATGCAGTAAGCTCCTTGCACTGAAGATCTCTGATAGGATGTCATGATCACGAGAATGGATTACAGCTGTAAATATACAGAACTTATGATCTATGTTCATTTAACTATATGTACAATTATAATGTTATTTTCTTGAATTGAGGCATTGCAGTTTAATGCACTGAGTGCTATCATTTAAGAGCCTCAGTGAACAATGGTAGCTTAAAACATTCAGCCAGTCAAGATTTAAAGCTCTGAAGTAAGCGAACATGAACCTCTGCAATCAAACTTTAAAATCCATCCTTCAAACGCATTAATTTCCCTTCTTAGCATTCTATATATTTGCTTATCCAGAAGTTTTGTTTCCTTAAGTAAAAAGTTGAGGGGAAAAAATGTTTTCATATTACCTGCTGGCCCAAGTACTTTAACCCATCTAGATTGACCTTCCATTCAATCAAAAGCTGAAAGTGCTCCTTCTTGCCACCCCAGATCCTCACAACAAAACAGGAGACAGAGGTATCAAGACGATCAGGCATTATTCCGAAATCCAGACTCCTCCATGTCGGATTCTGTAGGTATTCAAAGCGGGACAAAACAACTCAAACAAGCTGAAAGAGGTCAAGTGCATTTCAAAGACTGAAAAAAAAAAAACCTTAATAATAATGAACAGCAGCCATTTCAAGGTTCACACAGAGCTGAAGCCAACGGGCTCTGCTGCTTCCTTATTCTGTTTTCTAGACAGAATTCCTGAGTTAAAAGCTACATGCTGTAAAGTATTTTAGAAACTCAGAGTAGATTCTGCTTCCTTCCATTACAAGATGTTGAAAAATTTACTTCAGAATTTACTAACTCAGTTTAGCCAAATCAGGAACTTTAAAAGTGGAAGTAAGATTCCTTTCCAGGTTATAATTCAGCTTCTGCAAACACGGGGGAAGCTTACACTTCAAAAGTTAAATCTAAAACACTGATCTACTCCCCAATAATTAAGTTTGCATAATTTATTGACAGGTTTGTTCACATTCTTCTCCTCCTTGACTGATGCTGATGGGAATCCTCAAACCTTGTCACCAAGAGCTCTTCTGCACTCCAAGAGATCAAACTTCCATCTCAAGCTTTACAGAAGCAGCACACATTAAGATAAACTGCAAACATCTACTCCACTAAAACTCAGATTTGCAAACATGAGATATTCCAAGAACTTGGACTCACCTTTGATAACATTTAAATTAAAGATTTATGGGAACTGTTGTAATCAGCCCAAGCTGCAACCAAACCAAGTCAATCCAACACCTACTAGTGCCAAGAGCCAAATACCAACTTTAGGACTTCCACAGGCCATAAATCACAGGGTGTCCACATGCAGGAATGGGAAAGTGTTTTTTACAGATATCTCCCTCCTTGCCCACAAACAGAAATAGTATCTCCTCCAAAACAAAACCAAAAGGTAGGAACCCACCATCCCATGACAGAACAAGCCTTTCCTTCTAGTGCTTAAGCAGCTTGGAACAGGCCAAGCATCTCTGAACTGGTATAAGGCAATTTAGAATAAGATGCCTCTAAAAAGAAGGCAGGGGCAAAGTTACCCAGTAAGTGTTACAGAAGGAATGCATTAATCAAGTTTTCCTAAGGAGAAGGGATATTTGGTAGTTATTCAGGCACAATAATACCAGGTCATTAAAATACCCACAGATTATGTACGGCATTTGCTCAAGACATCTTTTATTTAGATTTTTGTCATTCCACCTCACATTTCCTTTGGTTAGATTCCCTTTTTGTTATTCCTTTTCCTGATTTAGAATAGGCAGAGCTCAACATCCTAAAGTCTCAAGGAACTTGTGTCTTGGACAAGTTAACAGCCTCGTGGACGTAGACAGCTCTTCTTCCATTCAGGAGGTTTTCGAAGCATTTACAGCCCAGTGTGCCATAAATGGCGCAGTTCTACCTTGTTAACACAGACATTAAAAAGTCTGTTTAGCAGGTTTTCAAACTCCCTTACCCAACACTTGCAACATCCTACTCCCACAAAGAGACCTACCCCTTCTCAGGTGTAATAAACTGTTCAGTTCTGGTCCCTTCACCGATCTGAACTGGAAAATTTAGAAACTGAGATGTTTTCAAAATTCGGCTTCTTATAGCTATTAGCTCTTCAAAGAATATACATTTTTATATATTCAGGTACACGTTCCTTCCTGTTCACCTATACAACAAAAAGATGTTCAAAGGAATCGGTGGTATATTCTGCGACACTTTGACTCTCCCTTTATTCGGGGTGTTGCAAGTAGGGCCTCTGCTTCTACACCAAGGTTGCTAAACCGCACGGCATGAGCATCTAATGAATCTGTACACCCAGCAAAGTAATATACAAGTGCTCCTTGAATAAGCAATTTGCAGACATTTAAATAAAAGCAGCTATTTCTGTTGCTAACATCAGCAAGAACAGCAAAAAAAAAAAAAAAAAAGATGAACTGCAAACCAACCTGCATTATGATGCATACGATTCTTGGATACTGAAAGAAGTTAAGCCAGTAAAACTCCAGCTAACATTACTTTGCCTATTTGGTGTTCTCAATATTTAAAATTGATATATATTGTAAAGCTTAAGCCGAACACTGAACAGTTTTCACATGAAAGTGCCCTACCCTCGGAGCGTTTAGTGCTATCTGCAGGAGTACCAACAGATCATCGCTCCACCGCTGTTAAAATGAACGTGCATTTCTACTATTCAGTAACTCGCTATTCCAACCCTTGTGAAAAGAACCTGAAAAGGAAAAGAACGTGCAGAACCGAAGAGTAGAAATACACATTTAACATTTATGGTGTTCAGCAGAGAAATCAGCATACTGCAATAAATACACAAGTTTTAAAAGAAAGGTTTTCCATATTGAAATAACTTACCAGAGAATTCTTGATCACCTCACTCTTATAAAATTCTAAAGAAAAATGAGTAAAAAAAAAACACCTTTAGATTAGCTTAAACACCGATACAAATTTTAGCATTTGAAACAGAAAAAGATAAAATAAGTAACACTCATGAAAGACAAATGCTGGTGTATCTAGTTTATCAGTATCAGATTCATGAGAAAGACTTTAAAATGCAGTCATGCTTTTGACCAAAAGTACACATTCACACTTAATTATTAGAAGCCATTATTTAAATTTAGCATTTCATCTTTATACCCAAGATAATCCTCCAGATTTACTGAGGCTTTGGTTTCTGGGGAAAGAACGTGCTCCAGTACTTTACGATATTTGGATGACATTTGCAAAGTGACAAGAGTTTGTCATATGACATCTTCCTGGAGGAGCGCAGCAGGGATAAAGTAATTGCGCTGCTTTCCTGAAGAGCAAGGGTGACCTGTTCCAGATGCTTAGAAAGTGAATAGCCAAATTACCTCACAGAGGTGCCAAGAACCCTGTATTTAAACGGAAATAAGCAACTGCTGACACACGGACCCTGGCTTTCCCAGCCAAAATAAGAGCTTAAAGTCTTTAGGTGGACAGCTCTGGAGGCTGGAATACAGATTTTGTACAATATCCCTCATTGGAGTCCAAGGATAAAGCTTTGTTGGAGTATAGAACAGTCCCGTGTACCAAACACTGAAGAAAGTGATCCGTTACAGGTTCAACCAACCACCACAAGAAAGCCCAGGCAGCAAGCTCAACTTATGTATTCTTATCTTTCTAAAAGAGCAACCTTGAAAAAAAGCAAGGTTCAACTATACTAGCTGAAAATAAAAATTAGGAGAAAAAAAATTTTCCTGCAAAGCTCCAACTGTCGATCATATCAAAATTAGCATAAAAATACATATGTTAATAACATCTCTCCACAATGAAGAGCTATACATTGTAGTGGAAAGCAAAGCATTAAAGAGAAATGAGATCTAACACTCAACAGCAGTTATCAAAAGCAGACCAGATGCCTGGATGCTTCTTGTCGTTGGCTGACGATTCTATTTTTGGAAAAATTTGTCAATAGTATTTTATGGAGCATAAACCAGAACTTAAGTGGTACGCACAGGGTAGAACACTCTCCCCCACACAAAGCAACTAAGGCCTCAAAAGTTCTTCTGTGCTCTTGGAAGTTCCCAAGTTTCTTAAGTTATCAATGGGGGGGACAAACAAAAAGAGGCTGATTTAACAGACTCTACCAGATCTGTCATCTGTTTTGCTTCCTTGCCTGCTAACACTGAAAGCTTTTACGAAGTTCAGGAAAATAAAGTGCTCTTTTCCACTGTTAGTACATATGATGCAAATAATGGCAGCAGGTTGTCAAGACAAAAAAAGGAGAGAATTAGGATCATAACAATTCAATGACTGACTAGTAAAAAAGTTGAGAGTGAGCCTGGTTTACCTTTGTATATCTTGGTGTTATCACACAAGTGAAGAGTGAAGTAGGTATCCAAGAGGCGATAACCATTCTTATTGATAATGTTACGTGCAGCGATGTTCCGAAGATGACGAAGCCGGCGCTAAAAATAAGAAAAAAAACTAAATAGTTAAAGAACTTTCTTAGATCAAAATTGAGCCCTTTCTTTTTTTTTTTTTATTAAAACATTTTCATGATTTCCAAAGCACCATTGTCAAAAAAAATCCCACCAAACACTTAATTTTCTTTGGCAGAAAGCTCGTGTGAACGATAAGCATTCAGCAAAGCCATAGGAAACCGACTGGACAAGCAACAACTAGCACCTACGAGCTCAGATTAAGCAACACTGATCTACGAGATAAGCTATTCTTACTTGTGTCCTGTACATAATTTTTAGTCCACGTGTCTAAATCACTTCAACTATTCGAGCAACTTCAAGCAAATATGTGACATTATTAGCATCAAACAGCAGCAGTTTCACCCAGGTGTTCTGCATCATGACATTGAAAACACTTCCTCACCAAAGCTATTTTCAAAAAGCACTAGCGAACAACCAGCTCCAATCCAACATAAACCACCGCCTAAACCAGAGCCAGAAGTAACTGGCTGAACAAAACTTCCTGAATTCACAGTAATCCTGGAAACCGTTCCTACAATCTTACATGAAAGTAAAATACACCAGACAGACCTGTCTAGGTTTTCAGGGAAACTGAACTCAAATTTGTGATGTCTGTCAGCTACCTTCTGCTTGGATAACAGAGTCCTTTTCTCTTGGATTGAAGACGTTAGAATATGTCACTAAGTTTTAGTTCAAGTGATTTCATCCAACTCCAACACTGTGTTAGTTTGCTACAATACTGTATCTCGAATGAAAGCCATCAGGTTGAATCAACTCCCTCTCCCAAATGTCAAATAGCTTTAATAGTTGTGGCTAAAATTCCCAGCTTCAAAGCATGCTACGCCCTTTGTCTTTGACAAATATTTAACATTAGTAGCTTACTGTTAAATTTAACTAGTTAACAAAGCGATTTTGTAGGACTGTCCAGTCACTCTTAAATCACTGCTTAGCTGTAGTTCTTATTTTAACTTTGAAAACCCACACATGCTTAAAATGGACTACCATGAGCTTAGCACTCAGCAAACTGCCACATCAAATATATAAAGTTCTCGCCAAATCCTTCAGTATCACATTCTCCCAGGCAATCTCTCAACCCACCAGTGTCTCGCTCATCTACCACAGGGGTGTTGATAAATGGCTCTCTGTGCTTTTTGGATCACCACAAACCACCACAAGCCTCAAACAACTGGTTTGGTGTCTCCTTTTACCACAGATTTCATTTTACAGTATACTATTTTTTTCCCAAAAGCTTGTTAATTTGTAAGTCTGGATCCATCTTAAAAGAAATGCTCCCGCATTGACCAAAAACGGATTTAAAATGCTTTTGAAACCAAAAGACAACGTTTCTGTTTGCAGCTTGTCCTAAAAGACTTTTAACAAGAGTTGAAAGGCCATAATCTGCTTTGGAATCACAATATGACACTTTATATCACTTAACATCACTTAAGTGATATATTAGTTTTCCTCCCTGGAAATATATAAGAATATTAAATTTCTGTTCATGTTACGCTCAAAACCACCGGTGGATTCATTTGTGTGAAGTCTATTTATGAGTTAGACTGAAAATAGAGTCTGAGATGGGATGCCCAGATACCCCTAGCATATACGTGCAAGAAGAAAATTAAAAAATAACAACACAAACACCACTTCTAAGCTGCATAATTGCAGAACTACACGGTCACACGAACGTCACAGAAATGTCAACAGAAAGCTAGAGCCTCACTGAAAAAGAAATAAAATATATGGACCTTGTACATTATTGCAAACCTAACCTTATAGCCATATGGGTTTGATGGCCATTTTTATAAGCAACTTAAACATTCCTTAAGAAATGGCTTTGAACATACATCACACTCCCTGTAAAAATGATTCAAGGGTTTTATGTGCCATTGTTCTCCTTTAATTCATTTCAGTGGCATACAAACCAATCATCTACCATGCTCATTCCTCCCTCTTTTTTTTTTTTTTTTAAACACCTTACAAACCAAGAAGAATAGCCCACATAGCATCTAACTAATCTAAAGAGGGAAACTTTCTGCAGGTCTTTTTAGGATTGCAAACTAATTGTGTGACCGGTTTAAGTGGCACGTTACAATGAAGTAGCCCCCAAGCAAAGCCAAACAAGCTTCTCATCTCTCATTACATGCAACGACGTTTGGAAAAAGCTGCCGAGTGTCATAACTTACACCTGCATCTCTGGACAAGAGCGGCATCCTTATCGCCATGGTTTATGACTTCTTTGCACCCTTCAAACTCTGGAATTTATCCTGAATTCTGAAGTCTCGCTTCTCCCAAACCAGTTGGAAGAACAACATTAAATTTGGAGCTGTGAGACCACACTGCAGTTGAGGACACAACATGCAACAGGTAATGAATGTCTATTTAAATCTCCAAGTTTGTCATCACTCTCCTCCTCCCTCCTGTCCCACTCCCTGTCCATTTAGCCCAGCTGATAGGGAACAAGTTTCCAACTGCAGGGACAATTTTCTTGTTCACATTCTTTAGTATGAGGTCATGATGGATCATTCAGGACTTGGATCCTGAAAATAAACCTTGCAGTTTGCCCACAGTTGTCGCTGATATTATATTGCATTATTCTGATTTCCTCAGAATTCAGAAGCAGCATTCAGAGCTAATTAATCTCTCCTGACCAAAGATAATTAGCTTTAGCCAGGAGACCCATCAGCTATGAAGACATATCCAAAAGACAATTCAAACAGGCTCTAAAATTCTTCACCGAGGGCTTGCAGCTGTTCTGTGACAAACAATAAGTATTATTTTGAGGGAAATTTCAAATCTCTATTAAGGTTACCTCCTACGTGTTTCACATCATTTTTGCTCAAGATGTTAGAATACACGAAACGAAAAAACCCGTTGTGTTGTAGGTCAGCTATCACTGGCATCACCCAGATCACCCTGCTGCATCGCCCTCCTTATCTGTAACAATAATACTAATAAATAAGCACTTGTGCAGCTGCTCAGTGAATCACACTGGGGAACCGATCTGGATGAAAATTAACCATCTCTGCCTTTTGGTGGGTTAGTTTCACCAGCTCGGTTCCTCAATACGGTTCACAATGCGGCTCTACAAGCAGCTGTGCTGATGGAAGAGGGGAAGGTGCAGCAACAAGCAGCCAAAGGCAGACAGGACCACCCAAATGAAACCACCAGCTTAAAATATGCACGGAGCTACATACAGCCTGGAGCCCCTCTGCTGTGAGGACAGGCTGAGAGAGCTGGGGGGGTTCAGCCTGGAGAAGAGAAGGCTCCGGGGAGACCTTCCAGCCCCTTCCAGGCCCTCAAGGGGCTCCAGGAAAGCTGGGGAGGGACTCTGGATCAGGGAGGGGAGCCATGGGACGAGGGGGGAGGGGTTTAAACTAAAAGAGGGGCGATTGAGGTTAGATCCTAGGAAGAAATTCTTGGCTGTGAGGGGGGTGAGCCCCTGGCCCAGGTTGCCCAGAGAAGCTGTGGCTGCCCCATCCCTGGAGGGGTTCAAGGCCAGGCTGGACGGGGCTTGGAGCAACCTGGTCTGGTGGGAGGTGTCCCTGCCCAGGGCAGGGGGTTGGAACTGGATGGTCTTTAAGGTCCACTTCAACTCAAACTATTCTGTGATTCTATGATTCTACAAGCAAAGTGGAAAGTGTTTCCCTGTGAGGTATCAGTGCATTTCAAACTGCAAAAGCAACTCTTTATGGAGAAGTGACCTATTATACTTGACACCAAATACAGTAGCTGCAAATAATCCTGTGTTTTTTCATTTCCTTTTTCTTTTAGATGAAGCGGGAAAGAGTAGTCACTTCTCATTAGAGACAAGTTTTACCAATTTTCTCTTTCTATAAAAGTATCAAGAAATCTTCATCACAAGGAAGGATCCCCCCACAGATGAGACGCTCTGCTACCAGAACAGGCATTCCAAAAAGCCCAGTTTAAAAATCAAAATACAAGTGCTAAAAAAGCGTGATAAATGGTGTGGCAGCCTCATGAGTCACATAGCTAAGAAAAATCCAGCTGTGTTTGCAAGCTGATAGTGCAGGATCTGCTTTCATAAAAATGATAGGCAAAATATGCAGATGAGTATAGATAATTCTCACCGCTATCTCCTCTAACAGTTGACAGTCTATCAGCAACACAGTCCTGAAGATCTCAGACACTACACCAGGCATCTTAATTAGAAAGCCTTCTGCAAAAAAAGTTATTTTTCAACAGAGCAGTGATTTAGGTAAGCTCCGACAAGCAGAACTGATACCATTAAAAAGGGTTTTAACTTTTCCAACAGCTCTGAATTTAGTCCACGCAGCCTGAATTCAGGTGTTCCTGGATCACTGCTTAGCAGAGTAGTCAAGCAGGTTTAACAGCTCATTCTAAGGGGTTTGTGACACACAAGGTATTTTGATTACCACAATTGTCCTAGTCCTTTGCACTTCCCAAGTCAACGAAGCAGTGAAATTACATGCTAGGCCTTGTTATCATTTGATTTAATTGCTAGTCTAAGTTGCAACTGAATAAAAGCAACTGCTACACAGCAACTCCTACATGAAAGAAATCAGTGCTTCCTTCTACCTTGAAAAAAATCAGTGACTACAAACCAGAAGAGATCCACTAATTTTCCCTTAGAAGAAACCCTGAGTTGCAGTTTATATTTTAAAAACACTGCTAGAGGTAAAGATAACACATGTTATTAGCATACATCTGTCCCGAAGATATACAGAAATGCTTTAGATGAGATCAGAAGAGCAGAGCCTACCATCAGGTTTCACCCCTCGTGCCTGCAGAGCCACAGAACTGGCTTCCCAGAATTCAACAGCAGCATCTTGACAGAGCTGCTACGGAACACAGCGAGACCATCCCTTGCTCAGCAATGACCAGCTTCTCTCAAAAGTCCAGGGTCTTTTTTTCTTAAATTAAGCAAAGCACTCAGTTTTCATCATTCTGAAGAACTATTATCAGTTGTTTAACGTATCTAGTGCTCCCATTCAATGACTTTCTGGGAACCTCTCCAGATTTACCACAGGCCATAAACAAGTCAGGCTGCTACAGAAAAAAGTATTTTGATCAAGATCCTTGTTAATACTTTGCTTTTACATCAGATGAACCCAGAACTCTACAGTCTACTAAGTCTTACGAGGTTTAAAGGACTGAAACCACCCAGTCCCTTCACGCTTTAGTTCCCTCAACACCAAGATACCATAATCTTTCACTACCTCTGCCTAAAATACCACCTTCTGCCTCTCGACACTTGTTCCCATCCCACACAATGTTTTCTTGTGCATTTGTGCAGTCTCATGAGGAGGGTCAGAGAATTTATCCAAGCTACAACTGACAAAAAAAAAAAGGAAGTTCCTCCAACCCAGCTCACTGCAGCTACATAGATGTGTCCACCACAAAAGCAGAGCAGGCAAGAGTAGAAGGTGGCAGAGTTGGGGTTTTTTTTCGTTTTTGTGGGGTTTTTTTGGTTTGTTTTTTTTTTTTGTTAACACTGTAGTTTCTTCACGGCTTAAACTGATCCAGGCACCACGCTCCGCTTCCCCCTGGGTCTGAGAAACTGAAGTGACAAAACTGTTCACTTGTGTTTATTATTGGGTTAAATCTAACAATCTGGTACCATTAATAAAAAAATCACTGCAGAGATGGGGGGTGGGGAGGAAGGAAAGAAAAGGGAATAAGACAAAACAAGAGAGAACTGCACTGTTGTTAAAATAAGGTCTGGACCGTTCGTGGAACCACAAGAACAGCGACTACCTACAACAGCCTAAAGTATTCGTGGAATTTCGTAATTATTTGTTCAAGGTCACATAATGGGTAGCAAAAACAAGCACAGAGAGTTCTGACTCCTCTTCCATCTTAACCACTTTATTATTCTCTCACAAGAATCAGATGACCCTGGGAAAAAAAATAATAATGTAAGTATATCCAAGCAGGATGAGAAAACAGCCAAACACCATTTTTCTATCTTCACTACTGATCTACCACACTCACTAGCTCAGGCTCCAAGTATGAATAATGAAGCTCAGGTCATTAATATGGGCAACAGCTAAACCTTATTCTTTATCACATGGAGCCTATCGTTTTATTAGCAGCTGAGATGATCTAATGGCTCACTGCTGGGAAAAGGGGGAGGTCTGTCTTCTTTCTGTCCCACATCTGCCTCCTCCTCCTGCCCTCTCTCCCAGTTGCATGGTCTGCCCTCTTCAGCACTGGCTCTTTCAGCAGAACTGTTCATGGATTCTTGCTCCCAGCAGAAACAGTGACACATAGCATATTAAATACACATAGCATATTAAATTTATTTGCAAAGGTGTCAAAGGAGCATTTAAACTTAGGGAAGGCAGGCAGTTAAGTTTCTCCCAGCAACAGCCATCCAAGATGCCAGCTGTCATATAACCGTCTCTGGGAAAGGAGGGTTAGGGCTAAAAACTCTTCCAGACGTTAATAAAAGAATGACAGGGGGCCTACTGCATCATAGAATCATAGAATGGTTTGGGTTGGAAGGGACCTTAAAGATCATCTAGTTCCAACCCCCCTGCCATGGACAGGGACACCTCCCACCAGACCAGGTTGCTCAAAGCCCCGTCCAACCTGGCCTTGAACACCTCCAGGTCCAGGAGCAAGTTCCAGAAATTCTGTTGGACGTCTAATATTTAGAGAACTTAATAAATCTGAATACATTTTTCAGAATGAAGTTCAAATCCAATTAGCCTGGAAGAAATTTTTATAAATCTGTGGCTGGAATGGAAAAAGGCTTTTTTTCCCCCACCACACCACCCTGGTGACATCCCATATAACCCATGTAAAGTGCAAACACCACACAGGTTCAAGAGAGTGTTTCTGATTCAACAAAGAATGAGTAGAGAGGAGAAAAAAAGAAAAAAGCAACCTTACTTTTGCCTGAAGTGTAAATACAAGGGTAAAACCAGTGTAAGAAATCATCTTGTACAAGCAAGGTCAAAATTTACAGAAATTACTTGAAAAGCCCAAAGTTGCCAAAAGCAAATCAC
>VYZM01010542.1:212126-243006 GCA_013398915.1 Dromas ardeola | reverse complement strand
AGGGGTTGGAACTGGATGATCTTTAAGGTCCCTTCCAACCCAAACCATTCTGTGATTTCCCAAGATTTTTTTCACAGAGTTTGCAGCTGGTTGTGGAAGAAAGCTATATCAGTACTCCCTGCTTTATGATTAATCCAGATATAGATGTTACAGGTCTTAGCTTATGTACTACAGTGTTGATGATTCTGGGGTCTGTCCTAGGGGTGCGCTGACAAAAGTGAGCCGTCTCTGAAACTCCATGTCCTAACACACACACTTTGTCTGCTGTTGATGATGCTTCTTGGACTCTTGGACTGATGACATCATGTTTAAATACATCTTCTGTGCTTGTTTTGGTTTGGTTTTGGGGCTTTTTTTTGTGTGTTTTTTTTTTTTTATTATTATTATAGGAGTTGGAAAATAAATTAGAAAAACTGTTATAAGATCATACAATGAGCTGAAGTGTTAGCCTCTGGTAGCTTAAGTGTATGGCACAGAAATAGGTCAAATGCTATCTTCCCTTGGGATCATTGTTCTTTAATGTAAAGTTTCAGTGTATCTGACTTCAAAGGAAAGCAAGCGATTGCTCTGGAGAAGGAACTGACAACAAACAACAACTTTGCTCTGGAAGTAGCTCTACAACCTCTGACCAGCCACTAAAGCACCTTTTATGTCAGAGAAATGAAACCAGTTACAGCTTTCTGTTTCCTCACAAGACACTGAATCTGGACAGGACCAGCCACACCAAAGCGGCTCAGTGACCTTTGAGCACACGGGATCCATCACACCCACCCACCTCAAAGTGGTTCTTCCCGAGTCACTCACTTGAGACGACGTTGAAAGCCCAGGGAAATCAGCCAGAAGATGCTTTTTGATTTCAGTGGACTGTATATCAAGGCCAAAGGCTGGCGGTTCACCACTGAATATGCACTGGGTCCGCAAGTTGCTGCAAGGACTATCATCCAAGCAAGATGCAAAAATGCAAAAATCCTAAAGTCCTGTATAGGTGTGGTCATGAAATATCCCCTGCCACATTTGCCAAAAGTCCCTGAAGGAAGTTTATCTCTGAATTCTACTTGAATTAAAGTCCTTCTCTTTTCTGCACCTGCATTTTCATCTTGCAGAAGTGGTATTTTGATTTCCTCACTTCATCTGATGTGTAACGGTTGCACTTTCCACCCCAGAAGTGGTTGCATTTTGCCGATGGGCAAAGCAAATCCTTCAGTGGAATATTTATAGAGTTCTTTAAGTCCCTTTGAATGGAAAGCCTCTGCAGGATGATCCGTTAATGAGTATGAAAGCTAAGCATACATAATCAGAAAAAAAAAAAAGTCAATATATACATTGGCTGGGAGCACACTGGCTGTGAAGCCTCCCCAGGACAGCATTTGCACCAAAACCTTCTACTTTCATCACCTATAAGTGCCTCCAGGACAATATAATGCCATCATACCAAACCGTCAAGACTTTCTTGATCTTTGACTTATTAGGTGTCGTTTGTAGGTCGTAACATTTTGACTGACTCTCCACCGATGAAACCTGTGCATCCATCTAGAAAGAATTTGTCGGAAAGGATGTCTAGGCCCTCTGATGTGACAAGGAGGGAGAATGGATGGGTGTTATGGTTGCTGCTGCTGTACAACCTATTTGATGAGATATCTGCCAACCACTACCTTCAGCCAGTCGTACAGGACGGCTATATGCTTCTTCCTAACCCTCCTGTTATTTGTTGAACAAAACGTGTCTCAAGACATTCAGCAGCCCAGTCACTTGGTCATGGATAAACCTGTGGTCAGGATGGAGGTCGGTGGCTCTTCATGCTCTGTTGGCATTATGGGCTTGAGGTGGAGATGCTCATCTGACAGTAAATTGGCAACAGTTTGATGGCAGCTATTGGTGTCTATGGCAAACTCTAGTCAGAGAACTTAATATTTGGGGAATTGAGCTGGTTTCCGCAAAACTCGTGCTCTCAGGGTGGGAGAACAGAAATAAATGTCAGTTCTTTCTGATGCCTGATTTGGAGAAGTTTATGAGACAGCGATGTTTGTATTAAGAAACCAACAATAGAGTGTTTTGGGGATGCCACGTAACGGGAATATGAGATTTTGGCACAGAGGCTAATATTTGGCTCGGTCAACCACGATGGGAGAGCCATCCTGCAATGTGTAGCCTCGATCAAAGCACAACAAAAAGTGCAGAGCAAAGCCAGGAACTATTTAGGGGAAAACGCCCAATGTGTGATCAGCTGGCAAAGGTGGATCAGATCTGGGAGAAACCAGGGAACCGGTAAATGATCAAACCACGGATGGAGTTCAAATTCCCACCAGGCTTCTCTTATAGGCTTTTAGAACCTGTTAAAACATCCTCAGCCCCAAGTACCCCAGCCCACAAGAAGAAAAAATAACCACAAAGCGGAGTAGAGAAAGCTCTGCATTGGCATTTTTCTTCCTGCTCTTTCAGCTGCAAAGGGTGGTCCCCTGAACCCCTGGCAGAAGTTGGCAGGAAATTACCCATTTTTGTGATGGTCCAGATTTTCCATTAGAGGAAAAAAACCTCATTTAACTGAGCTCTTTCCAAACAGCACCATTTTCCCGAGGATCATTTTGCAGCACGAAGCTAAGAAGGATTTGCACTGTAGAAATTCATTTGTTATTCCATGTGGTACTGCTGCCTGGGATAAATTGACAAAATATTTATCCAGAGGGTAATGCATCCACTTCTGCTCTCTGCCTCCTCCTCGTATAAGGCCACTCCAGTCTGGGTTAGTGGTTTCTCAGCATTACTACCTGGCATTTCCCCAAAATACTTTTGATTTTGTACCATGGAGTTACTGACAGGCACCTCATGAGGGCAGCATGTCCTCTCTTTTCTCTTTTTTCCACCTCTTTCATTAGAGACTGCTCTGCTTCCACACTGAATCAAAAAAAAAGCTGTGTACGCATTACCAATGGCACTACTCTGCTTATACTACTTTAATTAAATGAGGGTCTCAAAGCAAGCTGGTGACATCCCACCTCGTGACATGCCGGTGCTATAAAAAATGTTGCTGCCCTGCTTCGCAGCTGGGGAAAAAGCAGCCAAGAAACCCATGTAATGCGCTCAGGATGCTCTATGGCTGGCAGTCAAGGAAGGAATAAATCATTGCAGGCAGCCTGCACCCAACTGCCATGCATTTAGTCATGTACCCTTTTGCTCCAGTTCTGTTTGCTGGAGAGAGTGCTCTGATTTGAGGCAAAGGGGAAAAAATAGGACAGAAACTATGTAAATGCACGAGGAAGAAGAGGTGACAGTGGAAAGTCCCCTCTTCCAGCCTGTAAGGAGGCACAAACAGGTACAAAAACAGGTTGAAAGGCCCCAGGCTTCTTTCCTTCCCTTTTTAACAGGCAAGTTTGTGAGCCAAACCCCAGCGAGAAGGGAAGAGAAATGCATCTGTCCGGAAGGGGCAAATAAAAGGGTGCAAGAAGAATGAAACCAGAAAGGGATGATACAGCCCAGGGCAGAGAAAGGGACAGATTTATCAGGACCCTTGCAGGTATAATGAGGAAGGTTAGGAGGACAGGGAGGTCTTAAAGCCCTGGAGAAGTGCAAATGCGCTTAATATCAAGCTAAACGGCAGCAGAGGAAGGGGAGGTTGTTGTGCTAAAGGCAAGACAGCTCCACAGGAAAGCAAAGATGCCCATTTCTCAAAAAAAGACTGTAAGAACAGTTTTATCAGGGCTTGGTCTAGCATGGGCAGGAGCCTACCTCTTGTTATGGACAAGGGAAGATGCCTGGACAAGAAAGGTGATACCATCCTGACACTGTCCCAGCAACACCTTTCATAGAATGACAGAATGGTTTAGGTTGGAAGGGACCTTAAAGATGATCTAGTTCCAACCCCCCTGCCCTGGGCAGGGACACCTCCCACTAGACCAGGTTGCTCAAAGCCCCATCCAGCCTGGCCTTGAACACCTCCAGGGATGGGGCATCCACACCTTCCCTGGGCAACCTGCGAAGGGTGCTTAAAACTTGTATGAGACTACTACCATCGTGTCCCGGGGCTGGTACCTTGGGGACGAGAAGGGATGCAAGGAAAATTCCCCTTTTACAGACTGGTGATGAGTAGGTGAACAATATTCAGTGGCAATCTCATGTTAGACCTTAATTTAAGGGGACTTCAGCACAGCCAAGAGTTTTGGGCCGAGCTGGTCCCACCTTGCAGTATGGACAACTAAAGGACATTCACCAGCGCAGCCCTTTGCAGGAATAGATCCTTATTTGAAATAACTCCCTCCCTCCTCTGCTTCAGGGGGATTTGCACGCAGCAGCTGGGCTTTGATATACAACTCGATAATTGAAAACATTGCTTGGAAAAAGCTCTGCAAGAACTGAGCTCCTCCAGGTTGTGCCAAGGGTGGTTTCTACTGACTTGTCTGGTCACAAACTGGCAAAAGCGGTTTGGGCAGAGCATTCATGGCTTTTCTTCCTGTGCGTTTCCAGACAAGTCACTGGAAACACAGCCTTAAGGTCTGCTTAGCTGAAAACAGAGGACCAAATCTACTCTACTAAGGGTAAGGAACACACCAGGTTTATCTTCTGGAGCAGGAGACTTCCAAACTCCACTGGCCAAGCCTGAAAAAAGGCAAGCCTGAAACGGCCCACTTCCATAGCTTATAGGCCAACCTCAGCTTAAGAGAGAACAGGTTAAACCCTCACTTGTTACTAAAAGAGCCCACATGAACTTTACAGCAATGTGTGCTATTTCTGGATCACTTTGCACCTCCAGAACAAGAGCTGACCAGGACCAGGGATGCAATCCAGCTCTTTGTCTGCTAGGCGGCAGCAAAACCCAAAGTAATTTGCTGAAAGGAGCAATAGGGCATGAACTTTCTCTATCTGCTGAGTGAAGGTCCATAGATATAGGCTGCCTTAGCTCCTTGTACACTCACAGGCAAAAACCCACCCTTAAACCACAAAGATTTGCTTAACCCACCCTGGGTGTCCCATGCAGATCAGCGTGGGTCTGCTTTTGGACAAGACAGCCCAGTTTTCTCCCCACAAAAGCCAAGGCACAGCTGCAATTCCACAGATGATTGCTGTAACATGAACCCAGCCACAGACCACCGCAACACCGAAGAGACCAAAGCAGCCCACGATTTTTGCCCAAGTTTATTTCTAGAAATTTGTACAAAAATTGATACTCCGTGATACAATAGTCTATCAGATATAACAGATGGACATTTGTCTTTAGAGGCAAGATTCCAGGAATGTGAAGTACTATCCTCTTGCATGGAAGAAAGGCACATTTTGGAGCTCAAAATACACTCAACTGAGCCGTTGAAAAGGCAGGTCAGACATGCAAGTAGTGCAATGTTTCAGGTTTATACATAAACACGTTGTACTCTGAAGAAATCTCACTACAAGCAGTGTTAACATCCACGTAAACATTTTATAAACACTTTAAAAAGTCACTCACTTTAGATCCTATGCATGAAAAGGCTACTCCTTTACATTCACTGGACGGAATATTTAAAAAGCCATCTTTGGGCAGAAGTTACTCCTAGCTTTCCCCAAATGCTTTTGGGATCCAAAACACTTGCATGAATAGTCCCACTGCATTTACCCCTATGAGTTACCCTAAGGGTCTGCGACACCGGGGCCACGTGATTGCACCATCCCATCGCTCCTAGAACTCATCTTTGGAGTTTTGTGGCTATGAAGGAGTCCCGTATTTCCAGCTACACGCCTCTGTGCGAGCGGCACCTGGGACACACCTGCTTCTAAACTGACATCCAAAATACAAGTGGTGAAGCCATCAAAGCATCCACTTCACTGTGGATGGAGGGCCACCGGACTCATCTCCTTTGGTTGCCTGCACCATCCACGGTAGTTGCCACACCAGGGGGTTTGGCAGCCTGCTCGTGCTTTCAGAAGGGGCTTTTTTCCAAAGCAGAAATGCCCTTGTGCTACGTAAGCATGTCTCAACATGGCTCTTGTGCAACACACGCCTGTAATACTGCCGTCCCGCTCAAATCAACCTGGTGCTTTTTTTTTTTTTTTTTTAAAATCGAAAAGCAGATGGATCCTACTCTCCCAAAATAGCTTCTGCTAGCGGGTACAGTAGCTGCAGGAATGCTTCTGATCCACTGCTGGCAATTCAACAGCATTTTATAGCAGATTACAAAGGCAATCATTTCCCCCATCCAAATCCTCACAGCAATGGGGAGTTGTGCTTTTTTTGGCTAGAAAGACGTTTGTAATGGGATTTATCCAAAGTAAAGCCTTTTTTTTTTAATATTATTATTTTAAAAAGTGGTCTAGCAATACTTTAAACACTTTCTTTGAAAGACACATACACCCACACATGCTTTCAAGTACACGATGACAGCTTGGACTCCTGGAGAAGATGTGCTGATTCTGAGAGAAGGAGGTGCTGCTGAGCCAGTCCCTTCAGTTGACTTCCAAGACCTCAGTCTCTGGCAGGCCAAATTTGCTTTTATACTTGTCAAAGAGTTTGATCAGGGAGTCCACATACATGCTGTGGTAGAAGTCCACCTCCTTCTGGGATGGATTATCAATTTTGGGGATGGTGATGGGCTCCCCAACTGATTAAAAAAAAAAGAGGGAAAGATCCACATGTTAGGTTGAATGCTCTGTACAGCCTGGAGATTTGTCCTCTGTGGCCATGGCTATGCTAGTTCAGCATGTCCACGCTGGCATAGCACAGCCTGACATTATAGCAGAGGTTTGCCCAATTCCTCCCCGTTTTGCCAGGCTCTGAATCACGATTGTCCCACTACCAGGACCCTCATTGCATCTGCAGCGACACCCAGGGCAAGCGTACCATTTTAGCTACACAAATGTCAACAGTGGAGGTAAGATGACTGGGAAGTAACCTTCTGCTTACAGCAGAATGATAAATCCTCGTTAATTAACAGGAACATGTAACAAGCTGCAGTTCTTGTGTATCCCCCTTTTTTCTTCTCCCTCAAAGCCTTGCTGCTTTGGGTTGGAAGACTCAATGGCAAGTTTTAGGGTTGGCTCCTAGACTCAGCTATCAGCCAGCATCGCACTGCCAGTCCTAGGAGCATGGGGGCCAGGCTGCTTCTGACTTTAGCCATCCAAGACCAGAGAAGGTAGCAGCTACAGCATTTTTTTCCCCCCCATAAGAGCTCACTTGCAAAACTGTCTGGCAGCAGAGCACGATGGAAGGCTTGCAGCCTCTGGAAACTCTTCTAGCTCATTCCCAGCTGCATGGGAAGTTTTATATAGAAGGGAAAACAGAGTTTTATAGTCAAGACTCCAAGACCAAGCTAGAGTAGGGGTATGGCACAGACTCAAGTATGGTACTACCTACAGAAGCCCATAGCATGTTTATACCAAAGCCTTACCAACAGTAGTGATGGGCTTGGAGTAAGGTAACAAGCCCCAGGTGTTGGAGGAGAAGAGGCCACGGCCATGGAAGATGCATGGAGCAAAGCCAATGTGCTTCTGAAACTTCTTCTGAACCCATCTTCCCCAGGAGCCCTCCTCGAAGATCACCTGCTTGTACACTTCATTCTCCCCAAAGGAGTAGACAGGAACCAAATCCGCGCTACAGAGATAGAAAAGTGTTAGGACCCCGTCCGCCTGGTCTGCAGTCCATGCTACAGCATCGTATTCTGTGCCATGTACTCTTTCAGGCTGCACATTTGCGGATTTTATTGGCCAGAGCTTTTTTTGCAGCACAAGGTGCTGACGAAAGTCAGCCAGACTTGACATGAGGTAGTAGATATACTTTTAAGGCATGCAACAGAACTGTTGGGCAATGGGCCCATGAAACACTACCCAGTCAGGCACTGAATATGCTTCCATATATTCTCATCTCTGGTTTTTGATGGGCATCCCATTTCAGACCCGTGGAACCCCTGGAGATCACAGGGGCTGCATAGGTGATGCCCCATGCAGGTTACAGACACCTGCCTCTCCTTAGCCCTGGAAACCTCCTGCTGTCCTAGGCATCATCCTACCCTGTCCCTTCTCAGGGGCAGAAGGCAGAGGACAAGTTCAATGTGTCCGATGCTCTGGGCATGCATTCACACAACACAGCAGAAAGGAGAGTCCATCAAGACATCAGCTACTTCAGGGGTGAGAGCACCTTTCCTATGCTAGCAGTATTGCTCTGGCATTGAGGTTGCCTCTTACCCGTGCCGTAGAGCCAGTTTCACAAATCCTTTCCGGTTTTTCAGTGTCACAGAGTTCTTCCCTGGGGTGCAGTTCAGGGACTCCGCTGCCCCTCCGACCACGATGATGATGGCATTGCCACTGCCGTTCTTGGACAAGATGTAGTCGATGCTGTCACGGTTCACAGGACATATACCTGCATAACAAGGAGACAGACATAAGGGTCAAGCTACAAGATGAAGATGACCCTGAAGACACCAGCCATACTTGTAGAAAAAAAGTTTGTGCCTTGATTGCAAGTTGAGTTGTCCAAATTCCCTGTGGCCATAGAGAGGGGGGTATATTATCAGGCAGCCTGTTCTTCAGTGAAACAAGCAGTTAATAGACCCAGACAGCACTAGATTTGGTCACAGACAAACTCCAACACCAGCTCTCAAAAAGTTACCCTTAACACAAGAGGCTTCAGCAAGGATTTTCTTCTGCACTTACTGATGCCAGAGGCAATTGTTCAAGACATCCTCCCTTCAAGAAAACTTTGCAGGTTTATCCTGAGGTGGGAAGCAAAGCAATCGTGTTATTTTTGATGCATAAGAGTCTGAATTTGACCAATTCCTCAGCAAAAACAAGTAGTGGAATAGGTCTTCCTCTTGCAGGATGCTTTAGAGATACAAAAAGAATAAACTGACAAGCTGTCCAGAGGCATGTCTATTATGGATTAGTCTTTAAAAAAGTTTTTTTTTCAACTAACATCTCAAGTACTTGCATGGCGAGAGTGCAGTGCTCTGCTCTCCTGGGAGAGAAGAGATGCATGGGACAGAGTGCTCAGGTAAGTGCATACTCCAAGATGAGTGTCTGGGAAGGTCTTTCCTTCTGCCCACACTGGAAGGGACAGGACTGCACTCCCAGGCACAGCACTTCAGCTTTACAAAGCAATCCCTGCCCCACTCCAGGGATCTTACCATTCATCCCAGTGAAAGAGGGACCCTTTAATTTTTTACTCTATTGCTCTAAAAGCGTTAAGTAGTTTGACTCTCTGCTCCTGAAACTCATGCCTTTATCCTACAGTTATTGCCAGAGCTCGCTCATGCCTCACATTTTTGGCCGGGATCAGTCAAGGAGACGCAGGATGCCATCATTTACATTCCCATCCATGCAACATGTCTGAGCCGTGTTGAGTACTTAAGGTCATTGCACTAGGAAGGGCAGTATTACACAATTTAATTTTAGAAGCTGATACTGCACATCTCATGGTAGTCATCACTTGAACCAGGAACTAAATGATGAATGGGTCCTGCGGAATCACACAGGGCAAGTCTGCAAGCTTTCATGTGTGTCCAGGCATCAAGGTCACCACCAATCCCAGCTCCAGACCACAGCAGACCTCACTTGAGACAGATCAGCTGGATTTAAAGATGAAAAACTCATTTCTTTCAGCACAGCTATGTCTCGCCCTGACTACGTTTCCTCTGAAAGGCTCAGGCTATGCTTGCTGCTCCGTAGGACAGACAGAAGCCTTCGTACTTCTCCCGCCACGTTCTCCACACCAAGGCTCACTCTGGCTTCACAGCCCTGGCTAACAGGGCAGCACAGGTTTAGGCTCAGCCATTTCACGCTTGTCAGCGGGAGGAGATTACTACTGCTCACAGCACTGAAATCCTTCCTCCGGAAAAATGCAATGAGACTTGCAGACAAGTGGCAATCGCTGAATTGCGCTCTTTAGCACATTTACACAGTATATAGTATTTTCTGGCCGTCTCCTCATGCCTTAGAGGATCCCTGCTGTAGCTCTGATCTCTAGTAGGCTATAAAACATTATAATATGCAAGAGCTGGTTGTAAGCCAACTAAGTATATGTATTTGTACAGTAATATTAGTTAGGATTTCACTTGAAGTAGGTTCATCCACAAAAAGGATTGAGGGAACCATCAGCACTTCCCAAGTGATGTTAAAGCCTTTGTAGTGACACCCTTAAGTTCCAGTACAGGAAAAGCGAAGACAGCTTTCAGAAAGTTAACTTTGTCCAAGAGATCACAGCTATAGTCTTGCTTAAACCCCAAGTACAGAGGAAGCAGAATTTCCTACCAATTTAACTGTACTGGTCTGGGACCCTGTCAGCGATGTTCCTAATGTCTACTCCCACCTTCCTTCCAAAAATGGAGAAGCAGCTCTGGCTGGTCACAAGATTTATCTAACAGTTGTCTTGAGGAGATTAAACAGGTTTTTTTTTTAAACTATAGGAAGGCTGATGATGCATGGGAACTTAAGCAATATGTGAACTAAGTTTACAGACATGATAGACTGGAAAGCAGATCCCAACTTCTCATGCAATTCCTAAATTATGGGAATTACGGACTTCACACAGCAAATTCCACCTGGTGCAGGAAGATAGAAACTAGCTTGAGATACTGCCCTTCCTAGGTAAGGAGAAACACCTTTTTTTTTTTTTCCCACCAGATCCAGTTAGTTCTCCTCTCCCTCACCAAATTAAGGCAGTAATCTTGGAACCAGTCAAACCTAGCAAGCCAAAGCCAAGTACAGATACTCCTGTCCTCTCCCCAGCCGTGAGTCAAGATTCAGCCAAAATACTATATTGATCCCTGTTTTGAAGTCATTTATTGGTGAATCTGTTCCAGGAACAGCAAACAGGGTACTGGACTGTTCAGTTCATGGTTATTCCCTCATCTCTTCCTAACCAATGGGCATCCTCACTCTGAAAAGAAGCTCAGGCCATGCAAGAACACTTTTTCTTGAGGTTGTCAGCACTGCTTCCTCTGCCCAGTCATAACCTACAAGCCCTCCATCATCAAAATACTGGAATCTGCTAGAACTAACCTATTAAGGTCATACACGAAACTTATATCACTGCCTATTCCCCGTAACCCACCTTCTCAGGGAAGGGGCTCTCCTGAACAGCTGAAACCATGCAACACCCCAGACTCTTTACTCCTGGCAGGCACCTGAAAATGTGGTTGGGTGACGAGGGCATCTGTCGTCACCGTAAGACCAAGAAGCATGACAGCTCACGTGGTAGTGAGCCCAGGAGCAGAGCTAGCCACGGTATTCGCATTTCAAAGGCTAATGAATACTCTACATTTTCAGTTAGGGTGACTTCTTCATCTACCAGTACCTCCTAATAACTAAGACAACTTGCTTCCATGTTTCCATCTTCCACGCCCAGAACTACAGACGCCAGGTATCTCTACCATGCCTTTGGACAAGGATATCCTTGAGTTAAGGATGAACACAGAGGAGCAGCAGTCCCTGCGGCCCAAACTAGTCACATTTATTCACTGCTTCCTCTTGACAACTACATGAAGGCAACGTTTCAGTGATGCCACCAGGGAGAAGTGGTTACCTGAGCTCCTGCCACAGCTTTTCATTTGAAAGAGGGGAAGACCGTTTGGAGGCAAGGGCATGAGTAGGAGGAACAAAGTCCTCTCGCACTTACCGCCAGACATTAAGTAGTCCCTCAAAATGGGCATCCTGAAGTTCCCAGCCAGGGTCGCAAGGTATGGTCGGATCCCAGGGAATTTCTGGCTGACACCCGTGGCCTCTGTGCTGAAGTTGCAAAAGGCACCCAAGCCCATGATGCCATGTGGATGGTACCCAAAAATGTAATTCCTGGTGGTCAGCAGATTGTGGGTTTTAACCAGCTAGGAAAGAAAAGAGTGAGCTCACATGAAGCCAGGTATTTCCAGGTAATCAGAAAAAAAGGCAGAAAAGAGTCAAAGCCCCCAGCTTTTGTCTCTCTTCCCACCAGGGAGAACAGCCCAATAGCTGGGGTAGGAGCTATCGTGGATTTCAGAGGCTGTGGTAAGAGCAGCCACTTTGACTCAGCTCCCCAAGCAGAGGGAGCAGAATAAACAGGCTGATCTTAGACACAAGACAACTGCCAGCCAAGCAGAAATAGCGGCTGGGTTGAAGTAAGCTGTGCCCTTTGTTTCTCCACTCCTCCCAAAGGTATTCTTGCAAGCCTCCTGCCTAAACCAACCACGTTCTTCATGGCCTGATAGCCACAGCTACGCCTCCTTCCAGGCCCTCCCTCAGCACATTGGTGGCTCATATCCCAGTGCAAGGGAGGAAAAAGTTACAAATCAGTCTCCCATAAGAGGCAAAAGTTTACTTAATACCTGAAAAAGTGACCCAACCACTTAATATGCCTGCTGGCCACACTCCAAGGGGGAACATGTGCAGAAGCGTGGCTTACCACTGGAAACTATCCCTCCTTTCAAGAGGTTTTGCTCTGGTCTACAAAGCAAAGGGCCAGCAAGAAACCTCAAGTGTCTTGTTGGCCACAGCAGTGCTCCAATTTCTGCAGGACATGCTTCAGGAGCAGCAAGTGCATTGGTTTGGGGTTGTGAAATATTCCTAACCGTTTACTCATCTGTTTGCGCAGCATGGACACTCCAAAACTGTCTTAGCCATGCACAGTGCAACCCATGCCCTGCTACCACTGCTGCCAGAGGCTTTTCTTGCTGTTATAAGTAGCAGCAGCAGCATCACATGCATCAGAGCATCCTCCTCTGGCAGTACAAAAGTGATCTGAGTAAGCATACAAAAGGAGTGCTGCATCACCCTACAGAAGTAGGGATCAAATTTAATCGTTTCTCAGGCTGCAATAGTGCCAGTTTTTGCTGATTGCGGCAGCTCTGAGACTGGGGCAGGACCTACAAGCCCCAGCTGCACCCTCAGCATGAGGTGCTAAACAACTGCACCCCTATCCCGCAAATTCTACATGCAAAGGTCACTCCGCGTCAGCTCCTATAGGAAAAAGCGCGGATTTCCAAGATGTCACATCAGCATTACATACCCCGCCGTCTTGGCCAAGAAGTGCTTTGGCAGTAGGCGAGCCAGTCCGTTTTGTTGAATCATGCTACGGAGAGCTGAAGTGCCATTGCGACACGCGGAAGCGGCGTGCCCAGAAATTTGATTCCCTCCTCCCCGTGTTCCCACCACCGTCCCTAGGTGAAGCTACACCCCCTGTGCTATTTGAGCCAGCAGCTGCATTACAGACGTGACACAGCAGCGGGTTAAGCAAGTTGACTCCTCACACTTTTTTGTAGCTTTGAGGTCACGGAGGGCTCCAGGAAGCGTGTGCAGATGCTTGTGGTTGCAGCAGCTCCGTAGAGCCCCACAGCCTGCGTCACACCAAGTCATCCTTTCTCCCCTTTCCCTTCTTGCCCAATTAGGAGATGACTTTGCTTGCAGTCCCCAGGGTGGGAGGGCCCTACCTGGACCAGTGAGGACAAACAGGGCTCCCAGACTACAGACTGGAAACCTCTGTCTAAGGAAGACTGGAGGGAAAAAAAAGTACTGTTACGGTAAGCAACGCCTCCATAGAATCATAGAACAGTTTGGGTTGGAAGGGACCGTTAAAGGCCATCTAGTTAAACCCCCCCTGACATGAGCAGGGACACCTCCCACCAGACCAGCTTGCTCCAAGCCCCGTCCAACCTGGCCTTGAACCCCCTCCAGGGATGGGGCAGCCACAGCTTCTCTGGGCAACCTGGGCCGGGGTCCCGCCACCCTCACAGCAAAGAACTTCTTCCTAATATCTAATCTAAATCTCCTCTCTTTCAGTTTGAAGCCAACATGCCTCATCCTATCACTACAATCCCTGATCCAGAGTCCCTCCCCATCTTTCCTGGTGCCCCTTGAGGGACTGGCAGGGGCTCCAAGGTCTCCCCGGAGCCTTCTCTTCTCCAGGCTGAACCCCCCCAGCTCTCTCAGCCTGTCCTCCCAGCAGAGGGGCTCCAGCCCTCTGATTATTTTTGTGGCCATCTCTGTTCTTGCTCAGTTGTAGGAAAGACTCAAGACCTGGTGGCTACAGACACATGTGGCTTGTTGGAGTGGTGACAGACACTTCTCCTTGGAGCTCTCATTAGAGCAGTGTGAGGATTTCCAGGCTCCAAGCCTCATCCTTTGCCTACACCAAGCACAGGTGCTTTAAGAAGAAGCCGCCTGAAACAGGGGGTTTGTCCTTGTCACTCTGGAGCATGTGACACTTGTGAGCTGAGTTTGGCAGAGCCACACATCTGCTCTCATACAGAAGACACGCTGATGTCCTGCTGCCAGCCCTGGCAAGGACCCAGCTCCAGCCCCTCCACCACGTGGAAGGACACCCAGTTCCCAGTGGCGCCCATTGCTTGCATACCCGACGAGAGCCCCAGCCAAGCTGCAGCCTTATTGCTCTGTGTTCGCTTTCCAAGACCTCCTGTTATGGAGGCACAGGGTTGGTGATGACACCCACACCGCTTGGACAAGTGGGGCAGGAACAAGGCAAGGGGTGTGCAGGGAACCAGCTCATCTGCACAGGCCACCCACGGTAGGGCAGAAGGAGAATATCTGAGCAGCACTGGAGACTCAATGAGAATGAAATCCCTACAACAGGGATTTACAGGTCTGAGAATCAGCCTGGCAGTCATATATATGTGCTTTTCCACATCAGTTTGTCCCATCCAGGCTGCCACTGCCCTCCACAGGTTGTCTCACAACAGATGGGTTCACAGAAGGTGAACTTCTCCTCCTCCACCCAAGTCAAGCCAGGGCCACCAGAGACCACCAGGCATCTTGTTTGTACACTTATCTGCAAGCCGTCCAGGTCTGAGATCTGCTAATGCATAAACTCAGCCCAGGGTCTGACCTGGCAACACCAAAGGCAGAGCCTTCATGGATCCCTAAATTTAACCTAGAAGCAGGAATTTCTGAAGTGCTGGAATCACTTATTTCTACTTTCAAGCAAGACCGAAGCTTTCCTTAGGAGGCCAATGACTCACTACTAGCTTTCTTGCACCCTTCCCCTTGACAAGCCAACACGGAGCTGCTGGGCTGCCTAAGGAATTTGCTGTAGCTGTCATTTGACAACAACACTTTTGCAACTCAGTTCTGAACGTCCAAGGAGTTTTTACTTTTGCCTTCAAGGTCTTCTCCAGTCCCACACAGGCTCAGTGCTCCCATGATGAGGCAGCGCTGGATGGTTACGGTGCTGGGGCTGAAGCTGGACCTTCACCCCACTGCACTAAACACGCCTGTTCCCAGCTGCTGTCCGAGACCAAACCAGTTTGAGCGGGAGCAAAGGTCCATCCATCTGCTACAGTAATAACAGATTTCTTTAAACAGATCTAAGCCTGCCTGCAGAAGCAATAAAGCAGTGCAATTGTGGTAAAAAAAACCCTACTGTTAATATTTGAGTGCCAGATACGCCCGAAGAACAGTATAGCCAATTTTTTTTTTTTGTAGGAACAGAATGAGTAAATACCACATGCAAGTGTGGAGAAAGGGGACTGCAGAGACACTGCCGCTCGGCACCAGGAGCCAGCAAAGAGCAGGATGAACACAAGTGGTTTAGCGGCCGCAGAAGCATGTAGAAAGTCAGAGCTCATCCTGCAGGATCCAAGCAGCAGTAGCGAGCATATGAGCTTGCTAAACAACTGAACAATTGCAATTAGCTGCATCACATCCACCAGCACTACAGAAGAAATTATCGCACCTTCCCAGCAACCCAAGACCCCTCCAGGCTCTCAATATTACCACTAGACTACATCACACATAGGAAGCAAACACCTCCATTCCCATTCTGTAAGTCATCTACAACAACTAAGGAGAAGCTTTGCCAGGAAGCCAGCCACACCACTGAGGGCAAGACAAACGCTGCAAAAAAAAGTCACCATCTTGCAACAGTCCCTTCTTCCGACCAAGAAGATCTCGCCACACACACCTGAAATGCTCAGTTTGACACAGGCCAGCCAAAGGTCTGCAGGCATTGCTATCTGAAGTGCTATCACCTGTGGAGATAAGCAGTAGCTGTGTTCACATGCGCAGGCGATGGCTTCTTTGCCCAAACAAGACCTTTAGCTCGCGGCATTGCCCACATGACACCCTCAGCTCATCAGGATGTCCTGGGACCACGTGTGCCTCCACAGCACTGGGGTTGAGCTCAGCCAGGCTCACAGCACCTCACTCACACCTGTAAGAGCTCCGGCTTCACCTGGCACTTCAGCACCAGGATTTAGCTTACTGGAAGCTTCCTCAGCTGCTTCATGCAATGCTCAGCTTAAACCAAGGCCAGCCACTAAGCAGCAGACAAACCTAAGCTTCTAGTGCCCTAAAATAACTTATTACTGTCAGAGCAGCTGCACGAAGCCCCAGCGAATGTGGACAAGCTCTGCTCACGCCGAGGAATTGAGCCAGATTCAGGCTGGCTCCCAAATCCACCTGGTGTTACAAAACATGACCTGGTATCTCCAGATACACATGCAGTAGTCCCACTGGAGTTTCAGGATGGGAAGCACTGCTGGCTCAGGTGGAGAAGCAGCATAATCATCATAAAAAAAATGTCAAAGCCAAGCCTGCTTCTCATGCAGCTACTCTGATAAAGCAAGCCTGAGGCCAGCAGGTAGAGCTGTGGAAGAATGCAGCGGATCTAGCCACAAATTCTAACGTACAGCTGTGTCACAGGTGGACACTGATGGTGTTTCAGTCTGGCCAGATCCAGCCTGCATCCTCAAGACTGAGCTCACACCAGCTTGGTAGAAGGAAATCTTGGCCTTCAGATCTGCAGCCACTGAGGAGCTTGCAAAAGCTGAGTTTAGCATTACAGGCGCCACCAGTAAGATTGTCACTGGTGTGATCTGCCCTCCTGGTGCTCATGGAACAGGATGAGGCGCAGCCCATGACTACCCCAACAAACCACGGGCCAGGGAGACAAACCAAGCTCTGCTAAGCCATTGCACAGACTCTTCAGGATCCAGTCACGGGGAATTTTGCTGACAGAAGATTTAAAGAAGTGGCCATCTCTAGACCAGCCTCCCTCTTGACTGAAGACAGGTAAATAGGTTATCCAAGGAGTTCCCATCCTCTTAGCAAGTTCAAACCCAAGAGGTTGGTACCACTCCTTACAAGAGATTATGTTCATGCAGTCCTGGTTTGAGGTAACTGAACAGAAAGTTGGTTCTGTTTTATTTTACTTCTTAGCTAGGCCTCTTCTAATGGTCTGAAATTAACAGCCTGTTGTGCCGAAAACAGTTCGTTCTCAGAGTGATAAGACCAATGTTTACAGTTTGTGCCAAGGAATGGTACGCAGAGGGGCTCTTGCTTATACTTATTGCTATAACCACCAAGGTCAGCTAATTTCGTTATTTGCCCCATTGGAGGGTTGGAAACAGAAAAGCATAGAGGGATCCCACCTGCAGGGAGGAGCGGACAGGACAGGTGATCCAAAACTGACCAACAGGGGTATTCCATCCCATCTACCCCAGGCTCAGTATAAAAGCTGAGGGATTAAAAGGTCAGCCTCTTTCCTTCAGTGGCCGACAACCGAGGAGGACCCTGTCTGTTCATCTGCCTTTGATCCCGATCCGTGTGTTCCTGTCTCCAGCTCTGGAATCCAGTTCCCACCAGTCGCTGAGTCCAGTCTGGGACTTCCCCAATGCCTGCTGGTGACATCATCCTGGGAGCTTAATATGGTTTTGCATACACTGTATCTATTTCATTATTTTCCTTTTTATTTTATTATTAAGATTTCATTAAAGTAGTTTAGTTTCTTCTAAGCTCCTAAATATCTTTACCTCTCCTCCTCCTCTTCGTGTGCAAGAGGTGGGGGAGAGCATCTGTCACCAGCCATCGGTGAATTTGGCCAAAACCACAACGCATGCCCATAATTGCAGACAACCAGCTGTAGCATCTTGTAGCCCCATGATCCCCTGTTTTAATGAGCATGCAGCCAGCTGGCTGTTTCTCCATAGCAGGTGCAGGGGTTAACCCACAGCTGTCAGCCCTCATGTGCTGGGTGCCCTTTGCATACCATTTACCAGTGGGCTCCGTAAACCTTGCACAATTCTACCCTCTTAGCAACAAAGGAATTACAGCCATAAAGGGTTCTCGCAAACAGAATGCTTGAGTTAGCGAGTATTTACCTAAAAAACAGCAGAGACATTCAGTTTATCCATGCAGTCTCATCTCTAACCCTACCTGAAAAACCCAACTGTTTGACAAACCTAATATCTACAGTGGATCTCACCCGCATAGCTGATGCGGAGCATGTTTCCATGAAGACAGGAGCTAAATACACCAAAGGAGTGGTGAAACAAGGGGACTAGCCATTACTGTTGACCATCTTGATTCAAGTCCCCAAGAGAAAGATATTAGGAAGAAGTTTTTCACTCTGAGGGTGGTGAGGTTCTGGCCCAGGTTGCCCAGAGAAGCTGTGGCTGCCCCATCCCTGAAAGGGTTCAAGGCCAGGTTGGATGGGGCTTTGAGCAGCCTGGTCTAGTGGGAGGTGTCCCTGCCCAGGGCAGGGGTGTTGGAACTGGATGATCTTTAAGGGCCCTTCCAACCCAAACCATTCTATGATTCTATAATATCAAGGCGGCAGGGTTTGTTGCAGTACTGAGGACTTGGTACTAGAAGACAACACATTCAAGACCTGTCTTCAATACTTGAGCATGCTCTGTTCTCCATTAGCTACAAGACCTGGGTTGACCGGCCACTTGCAGCTTGTGTGCTTGTATGTATTTTTCCCACGTACACCTACACTTGCCAAGAATTACCTGTTAACAGCAGCAAGAATAAGGCAAGAGGGTTCACCAGCAGCATGTTCAGGCACTCAGTTCAAGTGACTTTGTAAAGGAGAAATCCAGTCTATGCCACTTTGGCTTCCTGCTGGAATTGGATCCCTTACTGCCTTCCGAGGACGGACTATCTTAGGGACAGGTAGCTCAAAAGGTCCCTCCCTTTTGCTCAGGCTGAATAAGACTTGCCAACAGCCTTACATAATAGGCCTTTCAGCCGGGTGTCCTTCCAAAGAGGATCAGGTTCCCTCCTAGCTGAATTTGGCCCTTGCTGCTTTCCAAGCCCTTCAGCTAATTCTGCAGTCCCCGGAGCAGACCGACAGCCCTGCCCTCTGTCTGTAACACATCTGAACCAGCAGGGAAAACACAAGCAGAAGGCGAGCAAGTCACAAGCTGGAGAACTGGAGCTATTCCTGCTGCTGGAACTCCCTCCTTCCCCAAAGCAGCTAGACTTCAGAGCTGATTTCATTGCTCCCTGTGAAGTGGTAGGACTTTTGGCACACAGGGTTCCCAACTATCCTTACCCAATGCACCACTGCTAGGGTGTAACTGGAAAACAGCTCAAAACTGAGCTAGATTTACAAGAGGGGGACAGAGGCAGGGCTGGGCACAACTCAGGACTGCTGCAGCACAGAAAAGAAGTTGGAGAGATGAACAGGGAGCCTCACTGCTACAGGGCAGATGATTGCCTCAAGACGTCTGGTGATCAGACAAATCATTCTACAAAGCATGACACCATCACCGACTATGCATTCCAGATTTTATAACCACAGCTGCTCCAAGCAGTAATACGGCAATGGTAATTAAGTCGTGTCCTGCTTACTGTTTAGCATCATGGATAGACTAATGTAGGTTCAACATCATCTCCACAGGGGTTATTAAAAGTCGATCTAAACCAGTTAAGTCCCAATGCATAGAGTTAAACTGTTACTTACTCTTATTGGAAAATAATCCCTGAAGTACCTCCATATAGCCCAGTTCCTCACCCATTGGGATCTTCTTCCACCTGAAGAGAAAAAAAATAAATCATGTTTTTAAAACTCTTTCCACATGGGTGACCACCAAGAAGCCTAGAGGACCCCAGACAGTTTGCTGTCTCACTAGAGACATCAACAGTTTCATTCCTCTAAGTGGGACACCTGCATCTTGCACTAAAATCAGGTGAAACCATCCATGCTACAGGGTACTTCAAGCTAATCAAGGCCTGGCAACCAATTCAGGTTAGGATCCGACTTCATATTCTCTTGTAGTTGGGCAATGGACAATTCAAGCTAGAAACAGCTCCATGTTAACCTCAAATTCATCTTTTGGCGAAAGAAGGCTAAGATCCTGGATGATTTCAGTGGTCTTGAAGCAATGGAGAATTGGGTTAATCTGGCTATGAAAGGAGCTGCCACCAAAGGTTGTTGCCATCGCTGTAGTGGGGTCTCAGAGCTGCTTTCTACAGAGGGTCTTCTGAAATAAAAAGTTTTTCTGCTTAATTTGCAGCAACAGTGACTCCACAGGGGAGCTACATCTTAATAGTCACGCTGCAATCTGAACGTTGCAAGAGCTGGAGAGGACAGCAAGATCTTGTATCTTTATGTAGATGTTTCTGACCTGCAGGAAGAACCTAAGCCTTATAAATATGTTGCTAAAAGCCATCAATGGCATGATATTAGTGAACGTTACCTTGTGTAACTCTCAGCATCAATAAAACCTGCAGTCTCTCCTTGTGCCAAGGGCTGACATTTGTATACTTCACTGAATAATGCTTTTGGCCAGTGATTCAGCCAAGTCCCACTAAGAAGGGAAGTCACCCATTATAAGGAAGTGCTTCTTTGTCCAAATAGGAGGACAGGGACACAAACAGCAAGGATCTATTTGGCAATATTTACCTTTCTTCGGTGTATTCCAGTCAAATACCAGCCAGGCTAAATATAGAGCAGCAATCGCCCAGCAATCTGTGCACAGTATGTACATGAGGATTAAAGTGCAAGCGACACCTGGATAGGGCCAAGAAAGAGAAGAAAACAAGGTTGCATCAGGTTCTGGTCTGCATTTACACTTGCATTAAGAGCCCCTTGCCTTTTGACCCTTCTATACTGAAGTCTTAGTCTCAACCTGATGTCATTAATCCTCAATCAAATCGGATTTAGCTAAAAATCCATTATGTAGGACTGAGACATCTTCCTCCCAAGCTACCTGCTTCGGACTACCTCAACCTCCCCTTCATGGTTCCTCCAGGTCTCTCTCCTATAATATCTCCATGTAGGGCAGCTGCTCCACCAGGCAAGAGTAAGACTTCGCAAGCATCAAGATTTCTTTGTGGCTGACACCAAGGGGGTTTCTTCCACAGCTACACAAGTCTTCCACACCAGCTCTACACCAGCCGTCCCACCAGCACTCCAGAGATCCCACTCACAAACGATGTTGCCATTTTAGCACAAATGAAATTGGGAAGGAACAGCGAGACTTGCTTGACAGATCGCAATCAGCATCTTTCTTCAGTTTAATTATGAACAATACTATTGAGCCTGAGACTTCATATAACAGAATTACCAAGAGACAAACAGTCTTTACTATTTTACTGGTCTAACACACACTTCTTGCTCATCTCTGGTACCTCTTGGAGGGACACCAAGCCAAGAGGAAGGCACTCCTGTTGCAATCAGTTGCATCAGCTATCCGTTGCTTCTAAGAAGTTTCTTCTCTGTGGACATTCCCATGAATGAGTCAGGTGAGAGATTTCCAATTGCTTCAGTCTTATTTGTGTGGCAGACACAAACATGAGCTAAACATCAGTTTGTCTTTCTATAGTTCCTATGTTTTTCTAGAGCCAGGTAAAGTCATTTATTGCCAAAATACCGAGCTACACAAGTGTGCTCTACAATATCCACACGCCCCAGGAACTTTCCTGCTGCACTGCACATCCCTTGATTAATGTTTATGCAAAAGTTAACATTTTTACCTTCTTAGAAGTCTTCCAGAATGAAGGGGAAAAAAAAAGCTCTGCTTTTGGCCAAAAGGTGCTACTTACCCATGATAAGGAAAGTGAGAACCCATTGCAGCACAGAGATGATTTGGAGTTGTTTCTCTACTTTGGATTTAGATAGCCAGAACAAATCCTGCAGAGCAGAAAGAATGCTCGATCCTGTGCCTAAGGAGAAAAATAGAAATAAAGTTACATTTACACACTGAGAAGGATAACAGTATTTTCCTTTCAAGCAGGAGGTTTTCAATCAATGTTCGTGCAGTGTGCTTTTAGAACTAGGCTTGTCAAAGGCTAGTATTTCCCATGGAGTTTAGGGATCCTGGAAGGGGAAAGGTTGCCATCCGCAAGCATCCAGCTGTTTTGGGGATGCTAGAGGGAATTAATGGGTAACATCAGTTCCCACCTGAGCAAGCCTCTATTCACTTGACCATAAAAGTGCAGAGGACATTGACACGTGGTTCTAGCACATGCCCCCGCTTCAAACTGCGGAGAGAGTTGGGGGGGTTCAGCCTGGAGAAGAGATGGCTCCGGGGAGACCGTAGGGCACCTTCCAGTCCCTCAGGAGGCTCCAGGAAAGCTGGGGAGGGACTCTGGATCAGGGAGGGGAGCCATGGGACAAGGGGGGATGGTCCCAGCCTGGAAGAGGGAAGATTTAGATGAGATCTCAGGAAGAAATTTTTCACTATGAGGGTGGTGAGCCCCTGGCCCAGGTTGCCCAGAGAAGCTGTGGCTGCCCCGTCCCTGGAGGGGTTCAAGGCCAGGTTGGACGGGGCTTGGAGCAACCTGCTCTGGTGGGAGGTGTCCCTGCCCAGGGCAGGGGGTTGGAACTGGATGATCTTTAAGGTCCCTTCCCACCCAAACCATTCTGTGATTCTACGATCAGCTGTCCCAAACCACAGGGAAGCACACACCAGGTTGTGGTCTGAACTGTTGCTCACCCACCCTTCACCAGGTCCGTTGTACAACTCCTTCGTGTGTGCTCAAGGAAAGCTCTACATTCCAGCCTTATGCAGCACAGCTCAAGGCCTGGTTGAGCAACACCTCAGCCCAGGACCCCAGGGATCCACAGCTCCAAGGGTAAGGAAAACTATCACAGTGTTTCTAAAGCAGTACATGAGGAAGGAGTTGAAAGCCTCTTTTAGAAGCTTAAGCTATTCAGGTGGGGACAGACCCAAGTTAAATACTGAGGTGAAAGACTTGATTGCTGTATGAGGAACAACCCATTGCAGCATTTGCTGATATGCTGAACAACCGCGAGAAAGAAACACTTGTGTTTTCCTTCACTTCCCTTCATTACTTTATTCCACAAGCACCACCATAACTGGCTTAAAGGCAACTCAAGCTGCTGGCCTATGAACAAACCAGGAGGTGTGTTTACATATTTCCTTTTCTGTTTAAGGGTCAGCCTGTCCTTAGAAGGGATGTGGTGCTGTAAGCAGCTGTTTTATAGAATCACCTGGGTTGGAAGGGGCCTTTCAGATCTTCTAGTCCAACCATCAACCCAACACTGACAAAAACCACCACTAAACCACATCTCTAAGCACTACATCTACCCATCTTTTAAATACCTCCAGGGATGGTGCCTCAACCACTTCCCCGAGCAGCCTGTTGCAATGCTTAATAACCCTTTCGGTGTAAAAATTTTTTCCTAATATCCATCCTAAGCCTCCCCAGTGCAACTTGAGGCTGCTTCCTCTTGTCCTATCGCCTGTTCCTTGGTAGAACAGACTGACCCCCCACCTCTCTACAACCTCCTTCCAGTGAGTTGAATGGGTATTGAATGGGTTCGGTCCTTGCTGTTGCTGGCAAGGCATAACACTGCAAGAGGTGATACCACAGCAAGTGCTCACGCTTAGTCAAACAAAACTTTGATGGAGAAGAGGCTCTTCTCTAGATATAGGCAGGTACTAGAGTCTTGGTAGTTTCCACAAAGCAGGTTTCACTAATGCATCCTTTAAACATGCCAAGCACGTCTGCAGTCTTTGCTCTTGCCCTTGCTGATAGTCTAAGCAACAGGATTAATGCACCGTAGCTGCACCTGCAGAGCTGCTGTATTAGTTTTGCAGCTTCTTTGCACCCCTTCTTAAATGCCATTTAATGTTAAGGCCATGCACAGTCCCTAGGACTGACAGCTACATGCCTTCCTGAACATTTCTACCAGTACAGGACATCGACAAGGAGCCACATCAGACCCTGCAGCCCAAATCTAGAGCCAGCCCATCCAGCCAGGGCCCTTGGCTCTGCTTTGTCCACATTGAATGAACAATCCTTGCCCTGGTTGCCCAATCCAGGTTGGGCATTAACTACTCAAAACAGACCAAGTTGTGGTCAAGGGTAGATCATGTCACTGCAACTGCCAGTAAGCTGAAACCTACAGCACTAATCCAGTCTGAAGCTCAAATCGAAGGCAGGTCTTTGCAAGAGAACGTGTGCTGAATTCACTCTTAATAAAGTAAGTATCTCTGCAATTTCTGAGATGAGTTAAACCACCACCATGCACTGATTTGCAATGCATTGCATGCAGTGGGCATGAAAGACCCAGAAATCCTGTGCTGCAGCTCTTCACATTTGACAGTAAACGCCCAAATTTGGGGTGAGTGATAAACTCCATCCCAAATCAGAGTCACCTGTCCAAGGGTAAGAGGAATCTGTCATTCCCACTGAGGGGCCACAGCCTAGGGGCAGCTCTAGAAACTGGCTGTCGCAAAAACCTGGTTTACACAATTGCGCATGGACAGACCTCATGTGGCCTGAGGACTGCTAGGTACAGGTTTAAAGGAAGCTTTTAGCAATAGCGGTTTCACTGGAGGGTATTATGCCCTCAAAATAAGCCAAAAGTCTTGGAGATTATTTGTGATCCATAATAAGAGCCCAGCCCCATGTAATTTATCCTTCCAGCACCTGTAGTTACACTACCAAAGCATCCTTGGATTGAGGAATCTAACATTCCAGCCTTAGATCAGCTAAATCCCTACCCTCTTCCCCCGAAGCGAACAACTCTTTGTGCTTCAGCATTTTCTGGATGCTTTAACAAATGGTCAACATTGCTAGCCCTGTAAATAGACTAGTATTGGGTAGCACAAGTCAACCGGTCAACTTGCTTCTCAAACCGCATTAAGCTTTTTGTGGCAACGTCCGACTCCTGCAGACAGAGGGAAGGCACAGCAGACAGCTCAGCACCTGCCCATGGACAAATGGTGTCCTGGGTCAGTTATTTGCTGAAAGCAAAAACATCCTTCACAGAGATCAAGATTCCCAACACCAGAAGAGCCAGTAGTTACCATGGGATGAATAATATTAACATTTAATTCCCACTTAAGGGCAGAAGAGAAACCCAGAGCAATGGGCAGAGGTGTCACCTGGCAAGTGCATGGTCAACCCTTGCACCGACAACCTGCACGCTCCAGATGGACCCAGATCACCTGCAGGCTGGGCAATTACAGATTTCAGTGCTGAGAACACCATTTCCATCCAATCCTGAGCTTGCTGTTCAACATGTCAGACTTAACACCTTATGTGTTCAACCCTCCATGCAAGCCTTGCTTCCTTTCTCCTTCAGCTGTGGTAGTGACAAGACATTTTTGGGAAGATCCTCAATGCTCTGGAGAACCAAGCTGGTTAGTTACTAGGGATACAGTGCAGAAGAGCTTTGATAAGCCAACAGAAACGTGGGGTTTTTGGGTTATTCTGCTGTGGCTGAGTCCCAACACTGATACTCGGGTTCAGTTCTTTAAAGAAAACCCTTCCTTTTAAGGGTGGGCCCACACATCATTCACATATTAAGAAGCCAAAGGAGAATGAAGCCAAGGGAAGGCAATTTTTCTCTATCTTTCAGGGAATACATTAGCCTAATAACCAAGTTCAAGAAGGTCCATTAGACGTACCTACGACTACCTTTGAGGTGAACAATATTGTATACCCCAGCCCTTGGTATCCATTTGTATCACTCTTTTCCCAAGAAAATATTTTGAATCCTGGAGAAATACAGATCGCCATCTGCTACTGCCGAAGACAGTCACTTATCTTGTGCCGGCCACCCAGGGCAGCCCCTGGAGGGTTTTCCGGTGGCTCTGTTTTCCAGGGCACCTGTTCCAGAACAGGACAGCCTGGCTGTTTGGGGTCACAGCCTTAGCAACCCACATCTACACAGCCGAGATCTTAGCAACAGCTTTCCTGGTCTCATATGAGATCCTGAGCCCCTCAATTCACACTGCAGCTCATGCCCTGGACTACTGACAGGATACTGCCCGCGCTAAACCCTGATGGTTGGAACTAGATGATCTTTAAGGTCCCTTCCAACCCAAACCATTCTATGATTCTATGCCTGGCTTTTAAGGATGCTACTTGCCAAGACAGCCAAAGTACTGACTTCTCCAGGAAACCTCACTGCCACTCAGTGATAGGAGCCATCTGCAGCCTTCCAAGGAAGCTCAGTGACATTAGCCAGCTGTCCCCCAACTGGTGATGGGCTTAGTACACTTATTTAATTACAGCACCCATCAGATTCAAGCACAAGAGATGTTACCAAGGAGATCCTGGAGTCAACGAAGGGTTTGACCAAGCATCTGACTCATTCCTGCACTGCAGACTCAGCTAGGGACAGCATCTGGTGCTCTTCCAGCACAGTTTATTTCTGATAAAGTGCTCAAACACCACAATTTACCTAGGCAGGGAGGCAGACCCAAGGGTGCCAGGAGAGGAAGGAAACAGGACTTCACACTTGGGCACCAGAAAACCCAATTGACAGCACTTAATTAAAAAGCAGACAAGTAAATTAGCTGAAAGGAAGTACAAGTGTTACAGGCAGTTAAAAATATACTGAAAGCTCGTTAAAGCCAAGCTTCATCTGTTACCTTTTCAAGGCAATTAGCACATTAATTCTTGGCCAAGAATTATACTGCATCACACAGCTTATTTAGATGAAAACCAAATTAGATGTAGTCTAGCTGAGCCCCTCCAAAGCATAAGGCGGACATTTTGAGCTACGTATTTGGCAGAAAAGCTAACATTGGAGGCATAATAAAACTAGATTAAACGGTCCAACACTAGGATACCTGTGAGGACCCAGCCTGCCATCCAAGAGTCTGCAGGGCAAGATGCTACACCAAACGTGACATCTGTGGAACCCCTTGAGTGGCACAAGTTCTTCTGTGTCTAGGTTTGCTCAGATGCCCCAGCTGCAGTGCACAAGCTCTTTCCACTTCCAACTTTGTTGTTAGTGGTACTAGTGTATCATTTGTTAGGAAATAACGCATTACCAGTGTGGGTTCTAGCTACCATAAAAATCATCGAATGGTTTGGGTTGGAAGGGACCTTTAAAGATCACCCAGTTCCAACCCCCTGCCCTGGGCAGGGACACCTCCCACCAGCCCAGGTTGCTCCAAGCCCCGTCCAACCTGGCCTTGAACCCCTCCAGGGATGGGGCAGCCACAGCTGCTCTGGGCAACCGGGGCCAGGGGCTCACCACCCTCACAGCCAAGAATTTCTGCCTCACATCTCAGCTCAGTCTCCCCTCTTGCAGTGTCAACCCCTTCCCCCTCGTCCCACGGCTCCCCTCCCTGATCCAGAGTCCCTCCCCAGCTTTCCTGGAGCCCCTGGAGGGACTGGCAGGGGCTCCAAGGGCTCCCCGGAGCCTTCTCTTCTCCAGGCTGACCCCCCCCAGCTCTCTCAGCCTGTCCTCCCAGCAGAGGGGCTCCAGCCCTCCCCGCATCTCCGGGGCCTCCTCCGGCCCCGCTCCAACAGCTCCGTGTCTCTCCTGTGCTGAGGCCCCAGCGCTGGAGGCCGCCCTGCCGGGGGGCTCCCCCGAGCGGAGCAGAGGGGCAGAATCCCCCCCCTGGCCCTGCTGCCCACGCTGCTGGGGATGCAGCCCAGGCTGCCGGGGGGTTTCTGGGCTGCCAGCGCACGTTGCCGGCTCCTGTTGAGCTTCTCATCCACCAACACCCCCATCCTTTCCCATACACAGCTGTATAGCAGTTTGCTCATGCCCCAGAAGACTACTTAATAACCCCATATTATCAGCAGTAAAGAATGCCTATGACTGGAGGTCAACAGCACAGTTTGCAGGGACATTTGACAACAACATTTATTTCAGCCTCATTAGGCTGCATAGCAAATAAACACATTTGTTATGACATTTATCTCATGGTAGATCTGCATTTACTCGCAGCATGGTACTCGGCCTTCAGTCTCGACAGCCACAGCTGTATGTGGGTTAAAGTGAGGTAACCATGAGGGTAAACCCAGCTGTCCTAGACCAGTCAACAATTTTAGATTTAAATCAGCAAGACTTAACAGCTTGAGACAAGAGGGAACCATCCTACTGCATCTCATCGGTGTGCCCAGGGGAGGACTGTAGGAGCTCCAGAAGAAGGGCTCCGTCAAGCAAGTCCAGACCTCTACCTCCCAGGCGGTGTTGTCAAGAGGAGAAACTCCAACACAGCTAGCAGTCACGCTGTACTCTGGGAATGGGAGCCCCCAGGTCCCCCCCCAAAGCAGAAGTGAGGTCTGCCAAACCTCAGGTGCAGCATAATATTAACTCCAAGGTAAAGCTGAGTGAAACCATCTCCCTCACCCCAAACTAGTCTACAATTTTGTTCCACCTTGCAGAAGTTCAGTATAAAGCTTTCAGCCACAGTCCAGCCAAAACAAAGTAAAGAGGGAGCTTCTATAAGATGAAACGTGATGAGAAAAAGATAATTCAGTAAAGGACAGCCCTTAAATGCTCTGGCCAGACTAGCATCCTTCCCCAGGAGGGCGGAGGACCCGCATGCTGCTCTGCCAAACACAAGGAAGAGAGAGCCTGGACACCCTATGGCCAAAGTGGGTCAGGTCAAGATGAGGAGACCACAACCCCTCCTACCCAAACTGTCTCAAAGCATCATCCAGTCCCAGGCATTGGTCCAAGGTCTGTCCTGATTTTTGCAATGCTGGGTTAGCACCCAAGAAAGTTCCCCTGCACATGCACAGGGATGGATAGAGAGGCAGATGCCTGCACTTTTTATTTTTCTTGCTTTTTTTTTTTTAAATAGGATCAGACTTTCCAGCCAAATTCACAAGCACTGGGACAAAGCCAGATGCCAGGCAAGGAAGAAGACTGAAGACCAGAGGACAGCGTGAGCCATTCAGACTCTTCACCCCACGAAAGTCAGTCCTTTGCACAGACAAGATACTTGGAAAAGACAGCCAAGGAGGTAGAAAAATAGTCCAGTGGGTTTGTTCTAAATATCCTATGTAGTGGGGGAAGTTATCTAACACGATCAAGCAGCTCGTGAAGTCCCATGCGTGAACCGCTGCACCACATCCCCTCTGCCCATCTTTGATCTGCTGGGTCCCACGTCATCATCCCCAAAGCCCAGCCTGAGCACGAGCTCCTCAGGCTGGCACCTGCCTTTTGCTTTGAGCAGGCAGGCTTTGAAGCTGGTCCTGCGTTTTGTCGCCCATGGCAGGAGACAAAACTGGCAAGGGGTTGGCGTTGGTGGATGCTGCAGTTGCCAAGGCAACATCTCCCATCGCCCCAGGCAGAAGCACATGGAGAAATGAGTAAGGAAGCACAAATATCACCGGAGGACCCCCACGAGGGGCCTCAGAGGAAAACTGACCTGAGAAGAGTTAAGACAGCTTTCCATCGCTAAGCAGGATTATCTAGAGATGAGGCCAATCACTGTCCCTAAACCACACTCCCATTTTGAATTATGCACGTGTCCCAGATCCATCATTAACACGCCAGTGCCAACAAGGCGGCCACTGAGGTCTTGGGTCAGCCCTACATATTTTATAGGTCTCCTGAATGATTTATTCTCTGTACTTGGCTTGCCATTAACTCTCAATTTAACAGTTCACATGCTGTTAGTTCAAATGACCTCTCTCAACTCAAAACATCACTTGTCTTCTGCTAGTGGTATAAGCAAGCTAAGTTACTTTAAGGACCAGAGCTGAGCATGGGAAACACACGTAGATCTTTTCACCAATATTTATCCTACAGATCCATCTCTAATATTGGTGGGGTCCACGTCTTTCTGACAGAGACGAGCACCCGCAGCTCTACATGCAGGACTGGGCAGGACACAGTGCGAAAGCACAAGCTTAGGGGTTAATTCACCAGGTTTAGGTCCTCTTAGCTCTGCTAATGATTTGCTTAATCAACAAGCCATTTCACAGGTCCCCTCTGTCCCAGGAGGAATTATCAGTTGGCTTTTTCAGGGCAGAAAGCCTTTTGCAACACAGAGCGATGACTCAAGGACCCTCCACAACGCACAGGGTAAGTTGTTAGAGTGCCTTTTCCTGCCAAAACCCCACTATTTGCAAGTCCTGACACTTCTCTAGACAACCACCCTCGCAGGAGGGGTAGGAGGCTCTATCAGGCAAATATTTAGACTTGTTGAATTTATTTACTCCTGCGAGATGCCTACAGCTGCTTTTACAAGCACGCAAGGGAGCTGGCAGTTCGGGATTTCCCATGTTGTCTCCTCAATGTCTTTAACCCGCATGTTTCAGCCTGCAGCGGGAAGTGTTGGGTGCCGGCAGCAGCTCTGCCCGTGATGGGTGTCAGCCACCGACACCCAACCTGCTCCTCTCCCCGAGGAAGTGACTTACCAGCACGGAAGGCTGTAAAAGCAAACTCTTCGCTGCCACTTCCCAACGTAAAACTCTGCTTTCACACTGCGTTTTCGACTCCCCAGTTATAAAGCGACAACAAATAGCAATGTGGGTATTTTTCCCCCGCCCTCCCCTGTTGGCGTAGGTGTGGGGAACACAATATTACAAAACAGGGCTGCAAACAGTGAGTTTTAGCAGCCATGCAGCGTTGATAAAACTACTACACTCTCCTACCTACCATCACAAGGAAGGGAAAAAAAGGCTTATTTTTAAGGAAGCCCCACACGCCCACGTTTTGCCAGGGTGCAAACTCGCTTAGATAAACCAGAGCCGTTTGCAACAGCTCCAGGAAAGCAGCCCAAGCTCGTTAAAAAGTAAAAACCTGCGCAGAGAGCTGTAATCCTCACCCCTAAGAGAAGCTGCAGCCAGCCTCCCCGCCATTGCATAGTGCTTCTCCCCCCACACTCTGCAAGCAGGAAGAAGGGGAATATAAATAAATAAAGCCGAGGGTTTCGGTGCTGCCTCCACCCCCACCCCGCACCTTGGTACCACCGGGATGCTGCTCCCCCAGCGCAGCATCCTCCCGCTGCCCGGAACCCCCTTCCCGGTGCCGGGATACCCC
>VYZM01010542.1:149649-211914 GCA_013398915.1 Dromas ardeola | reverse complement strand
GGCCCCAGCAGGACGCCTGGGTCCCTCAGGCCGGAGGGGGGGTTGGTGGTGGGGGAGTTTTTGGCCCCGGTGGTGCAGCTTGTTGCATTTAAGACCAGGTTGGGTGAGGCTTTGAGCAACCTAGTCTAGCGGAAGGTGTCCCTGCCCGCGATCTTTAAGGTCCCTTCCCAGCCAAACTATTCCACGATTCCATGGGACAGGGATTTGGAAGGGAGGACAGCACCCCCACACCCTCTGCAAGGTGTTTCCCTCCCTGGTTTCCTTCCCCACGCATCACAAAGTGGTGGAAAATCCCCTCCCAAACCCCCACTACTGATGGGCGTGTTAAAACACGGTGGTCCTCTTCTCGCTCAGATGCTCTCACACCCCATTTTTGGCTGATTTTAGCTTCCCCGGTGGGATTTGGGAGATCTGGGGTCCTAAAAGCATCAAGAAACTAAAACAAAAGGTAAAAAAGAGAAAAATTTAGAAATTTTATTAACAGAAGCTTTAATAGTTTCATTGTTTCGTTTTCATTAAGATAGCCTACAGGTATGCCCAAACCACTGACCAAGCCTCGTATTCTTCTCCTAACAAGATGTTGAAGGATCTGCTCACAAGATCCATAAGGAATGAGGTGTTATTTAGATTTGCATCAAGGTTTTAACTTGCCAAGAGATTTCTATAGATTTTGACAGCTGGGTCTGCCCCAGCTCCCATGACATTAAACCAGATTCTTTATAACAGGGTCATGTCGGGCCCAGTTGTTAAAGGTGGGGTTTTGCTCCACCCCTGGGGCAAAGCATCAGACCTCTACCCCTTTCCTAATCTCGGTTTAATCTTCTGTAATTTGGAGAAAATAAAAAGTATCTGTGTTTGAGCAGCACTTTGAGATCCCTCAAGGAAAAACCCATCAAAAGCAAGGAGGGCGTAGAGCTCCCCGTATGCGGAGGACGGGCAGCAATCGCTACCGAAACACCCCAAAATATGCTTCAACTTTTGCTTGGTTTTTAGGGTGGAGGCAGGATCCTGCCTTGCTGAGCCAGCAGTTTTTTCCTGCTGCCCCTGGGGATGCCACCGCAACATCCACTTTTTGGCCCAGAGAGACGCGTCTACCAGTGTGAAAAAAAAAAAGTCATATTTTCAGCTGTGGAGAGCTTAAATCTGAGACTTAGAGGTGAAAGAGTGATTCATTTTCCTTCTCAGTCCCTTGCGGCATTCCCTTACCCATCTCTTTGAGTCAAACTGGCACCAGGACTTGTTCGTTCCCAGTTTGGCCATAGGGCCGCCTTCCAACAGTTGTAGTGGCCTGTTGAAATATGTATAAAAATGGAAAATTGCAAGAGCCTGTCTGAAGAAAGGGTCTTGCCCAACAGCTCTTGGAGGAGGCCTCCAGAAGGGAGCCCGGTACAGAAATAAATCACCACTCCAGTACTGCTGAGTGAAAGGGGAACGGTCTCCTGCCTCTCTGTGTCCCCTCTTGATTTGAATAGAGTTATCTATTTAGGGGCACAGAGTCCAGTTGGAGATCAGTGACGAGTGGTGTTCCCCAGGGGTCAGTACTGGGCCCAGTCCTCTTCAATATATTCATCAGCGACTTGGATGAGGGGATAGAGAGCACCCTCAGCAAGTTTGCTGATGACACAAAGCTGGGGGGGGTGGCTGACCCCCCAGAAGGCTGTGCCGCCATACAGAGAGACCTGGACAGGCTGGAGAGTTGGGCGGAGAGAAACCTTATGAAATTCAATAAGGGCAAGTGTGGGGTGCTGCACCTGGGGAGGAATAACCCCCTGCACCAGGACAGGTTGGGGGCCGACCTGCTGGAGAGCAGCTCGGTGGAAAGAGACCTGGGAGTCCTGGTGGGCAACAGGATGCCCATGAGCCAGCAATGTGCCCTTGTGGCCAAGAAGGCCAATGGCATCCTGGGGTGCATCAAGAAGAGTGTGGCCAGCAGGTCGAGGGAGGTCATCCTCCCCCTCTACTCTGCCTTGGTGAGGCCACACCTGGAGTACTGTGTCCAGTTCTGGGCTCCCCAGCTCAAGAAGGACAGGGAACTGCTGGAGAGGGTGCAGCATAGGGCTACCAAGATGATTAGGGGACTGGAACACCTCTCTTATGAGGAAAGGCTGAGGGAATTGGGTCTGTTTAGTCTGGAAAAGAGACGGCTGAGGGGTGACCTAGTTAATGTGTACAAATACTTAAAGGGTGGGTGTCAGGAGGATGGGGCCAGGCTCTTTTCAATGGTGTCCGGCAACAGGACAAGAGGTAATGGGTACAAACTTGAGTGTAGGAAGTTCCATCTCAGCATGAGGAGGAACTTCTTTACTTTGAGGGTGGCAGAGCCCTGGCCCAGGCTGCCCAGAGAGGTGGTGGAGTCTCCATCTCTGGAGACATTCAAAACCCGCCTGGACGCGTTCCTGTGCAACCTGCTCTAAGGTGACCCTGGTCTGGCAGGGCGTTGGACTAGATGATCTCCAGAGGTCCCTTCCAACCCTATGATTCTGTGATTCTATGATCTGCAAGCGAAGTAAGGACTGAGGTAGCTTTCCTTATCGTAATCAGAATAAAAACCTGCAAAAAATTATACTGCCGGGTTGTGTCAGCATGAGATGGGGAGAAAGAAAAATTATAGTGTGCTGGGACCTTCATCTATCCAGATCCATCACTTTCTATTGACTTATACCCACTTTTTCATACAATTTGGGTGCAAATTCCCTGAATCTTGATCATCGTCTTTTTTTTTTTTTTTTCTGTGTGCTGCAGTAGGGTTGGAGTCCGGAAGGCAAAATTTAAAAAATCAATAGTAAAGACAAGCCTCGGTGCTCAACGGAGTATTGCGACCTGCAGGAGTAGACCGTGGGCGAGCAGCAGCTCCAACGCCTGACTTGCGGGTGTGAAAATTGTGATGCCACATTTCTCAGGAGGCAGGAAAAGTTGAGCCCAGAGCCGTGATGACAGGGCTGAGCCCTGGGGATGGGGTAATGGCTTCAAACTGACAGGGGGTAGATTTAGAGTGGATATCAGGAAGAAATTTTTCACTCTGAGGGTGGTGAGCCCCTGGCCCAGGTTGCCCAGAGAAGCTGTGGCTGCCCCATCCCTGGAGGGGTTCAAGGCCAGGTTGGACGGGGCTTGGAGCAACCTGGGCTGGTGGGAGGTGTCCCTGCCCAGGGCAGGGGGGTGGAACTGGATGATCTTTAAGGTCCCTTCCAACCCAAACCATTTTGTGATTCTATGATTCACACCACCTGAGCAGCCGCTGGGACCTGGCTGCTGCCCCCCAGCTCCCCCCAAGTGATTGTTTTACCAGCGCCTGTCCTGCAAGTTGGGTTGTTTGGGTTTTTCCCCCCACCCTCTCTTGTCACTGAAAACAGAAATCAGAAAACAGTCCCAAAGAACAGATTAGAAATATCTCATCTCTGTTCCCCACGAGGATATTTTTTTTTTCCCCACCGAGAAATAGTGGTTCGATAGATGGGTTTGGAAATGCCCGCGGCTTGTTTTGCTGGGTGCTTACATCGGCGCGGGAGATACACGACCCTGTCTATTATTAACCCGCGTGGCTGGCATGATTATTCTTGAACAACAACATCCTTTCAAATACCCTACTATTACTTCACCTGAACATGAAAAACACGAGCTGTGGACAGAGTAACATGGGCAGGAGCCAGTCTTCCAGCTCCCTGCAGCCAAGAACAATCCACAATAGTTTTAGACTCCTTTATTTCGGCTTTTTCATCAGCAGCAGAATCTCACAGCAAAGCAGCAACGCACCCTTAACACAGTCACGTATATATTTTTAATGCATGTACTGAATTTTTAGGGCAAAGCCTATCGAATAAAGCTTTTGAGGCCACGTTTCTTTTTCTCTTCCCGCTTCTATCCAGGGACTTGAGAATGGTTTTAAGGCGCGGGGCGGGTTTGCAGTACGTTGAGTCAGCCATCGGTGTGCAGTGCTGTGGCTTTGCTTCTCTACGGTTATTTAGGAGCAGAAAACACCCTATTTCCAAAGCATCGGTGTTCAGTGTCTTCACCCAGAGGCCGGGTTTTTGGCTGCTTGTGCAAAAGTGCCTGTATTTGGCATGATGGGACACATGCACTCAAGTTGAGCTTATCTGTCTTTGTAATTCTCCTTCTTTGACTTAAAAATGTAGAGTCATTTCCCTCCCTGGGGTTAACCCTCTGTTTATGGATTTTTATGTTTTCTTTTTTTTTCTTTCCAGGCAGTATTATTTTTAGTAGATTTTTGTTTCCAGGGCTGATAAAAGTCTTAAACACAGAGGATTTACAGCTGCCAGGGTTGTCCATTAATCCACCCATCTCTCTGCACCGACTGCAACCACAGCGGCTGAAAAGGGACTTTTCTCCCTAATTTCTCCTCCTGAGCCCACTGGGAACATGGTGGGACCATCTCTGTGGGACACACCATAGCTTGGGTGCCGCCATCAGGTCCAGCTCATGGTGTATTTCTTCTGATGCCTGCAGCGTGATGAATTCAGGTAGGAGACAAGGTCTGCTCTCATCGCAGACCACTCGTAGTGCATGAGGAGAATCCTGGTGGGCAAGGAAAGCCTTGCATTGAGCAGGATAACTTTGTGCCCCACGAAAGACCTCTCGCCAGACCACGGGTTTCTCCAGATCACTTCTGCTTTCATCGCTGCGTCTTCCTCTGAGCCGTAACCATCCCCTCACAGGGAGCGATGGACGTCTTATCATCAGCGGTGTAAAGGACAAACCAGACGATAAGAGCCGGGATTTAACGAGGAGTTTGAACCCGAGTCAGCCAGCCAGCAAGATTTGCTTTGTCAAATTGCCAAGCAGACAAAACAGCGAGAAGACCCTTCCTCACTCCCTCAGCAGTTATTTTTCTACCTGCTGTAAATGTGACTTTGGCCAAGCATACTTTGCATTGCGTATCTGCTCTCTGCTCTCCTTCCAAGACCTTGTGTCCTCTTCCTCGCCAGCTAATTCAGCCATGGGAGCCCAGGAACCCCTCACATGAGCTCGAAAATGTAACCTGAGCCTCAAAGTGCCACTTGGGAGGCACTCGCAAGGAGCGATGCTGGCGAAACATTGCTTAGTCATCTGCACCCTCCTTGATGAAGGTCCATCCATCACCTCCCCAGGAGTATTTTTAGCATTTTGTACAGAGGTAGCAGAAAGTCACAGGAGGGTTCATCTTTCCCTCCACCCCTTTTCCTGCTGCAATGGGAACAGTTCACAGTCCGGGTAGTATTTATGGAAGTGTGGTCTTGGATTATACATCTCCCGAGCGATGGACCTGAATTTTGAGCTAAGGGAGAAGAGGTGTGTTCCCACATCCCCACGTCACCCACTTCTCTACAGGCCTACAAATAAGCATAGAATCATGGAATGGTTTGGGTTGGAAGGGACCTTAAAGATCATCCAGTTCCAACCCCTTCCCTGGGCAGGGACACCTCCCACCAGCCCAGGTTGCTCCAGGCCTCGTCCAACCTGGCCTTGAACCCCTCCAGGGATGGGGCAGCCACAGCTTCTCTGGGCAACCTGGGCCAGGGGCTCACCACCCTCAGATAAACCCAAAAGCCGTGTAAGCCCTGGGTATGGAGAGGGAAACTGAGGCACAATCTTGCTGGGGAACTAAGCTGCCATATCCTTCTGGAGAAGCATTGCAGTGCACTTGCAGCCCAGAAAGCCAATTGTATCCTGGGCTGCATCAAGAGAAGCGTGGCAAGCAGGTTGAGGGAGGTGATTCTCCCCCTCTACTCCACTCTCATGAGACCCCACCTGGAGTACTGCGTCCAGTTCTGGAGCCCCTACTACAAGAAAGATATGGACGTGCTGGAACGTGTCCAGAGGAGGGCCACGAGGATGATCAGAGGGCTGGAGCACCTCTTCTATGAAGACAGACTGAGAGAGTTGGGGTTGTTCAGTCTGGAGAAGAGAAGGCTCCGAGGAGACCTTATTGTGGCCTTCCAGTATCTTAAGGGGGCCTACAGGAAAGCTGGTGAGGGACTTCTTAGGATGTCAGGTAATGGTAGGACTAGGGGGAATGGATTAAAACTCGAGATGGGTCGATTCAGAATGGACGTTAGGAAGAAGTTCTTCACCATGAGGCTGGTGAGGCACTGGAACAGGTTGCCCAGAGAGGTGGTGGAAGCCCCATCCCTGGAATTTTTTAAGGCCAGGCTGGATGGGGCTCTGAGCAACCTGATCTAGTGGGGGGTGTCCCTGCCCATGGCAGGGGGTTGGAACTAGATGATCTTTAGGGTCCCTTCCAACCCAAACCATTCTATGATTCTATGATTCTATCTAGGTGCTTGTAGGAATTTCACGCTTGGTCCTTCATCCCTTTCTTTGAATTCATCATCTTCAAAGCTCCCTCCTGCTTCCCGGCTGTGGCTTCTGGTGGAATCCTGCAGGTCCTGTTCATTAATGTTAGTGGAGGAAATGTTTTGTCACCCCAGGTGCACAGCAGGGCCTGGACTGTATTTTCTGTCCATGCTTTTGAGTCAGGTGTTATGATTTTAAGAGCCCAAACTGGTCCTTTCCAATGCTCCACCCCCAGAGAAGTCTTTTCCATATGGGCAGGAACCGTACACATTTCAGACATGCAGAATAAGTGCTAACTGGGGTACGTCTGAATCCACCAACAAACTCTTCATGGCCCATCCCTCATTACACGGACAACAACCACAGATCGGACGCTTCCTAACTGGAGCATAACAGGACAACGTGTTACAGATGGATAAAGTCACTCTGGGCAAGGCCATCTGCATGGTCCAGTGATGCTGGCTCATGTTTCACCAGGGTGCAAAGACATCCACCACGTCCAGAGCCAGGAAGAGCTGAGTGAGCAGAGATCAATGCCTTCCTCCCCGGGGGAGCTCGGCAGAGCCCGTGCTGAGATACCTGTAGACGGAGCATCGCCATGGTCATTGCACTGGTTGGCCTTTGCGTCTGGAGCTGGGTCCACCTTATGTGGCGAAAGACTTGCCCAAGCCCCCACCCCACAGCTTGATTTTCAGCCAAGTTGTGCTTTACGCCCTCCCCAGACCTCAGTGTCACGCCGAGCTGTTATCTCACAGGTATTTACCAGGTTTGGCCTTCAAAGAATTTGCTTAGGAAGGGGATGTTTGCAAGGCAGAGCCTTGCAAAGCCTTTCCTCCAGAGGAAGTTCTGCATGTCATATGGGCACCTCCAGCATGCGTCAACACATCCCTGGGACTTTTTCATCTGGACATCCCCAGGAAAGAAAGAAACAAAGGAAGACCAAGTGTGGCAAAGCTTGCATTCATCCCAGACTGCATTAAAAGTAAATTTGAGTGAAGAGCAGCCCATTGGTGCAGGAAAGGGAAGAGCAGAGGGTCAAACCCCAGTGTGCATCCCACAGTTCTTCTGTCCACCTGTAGGACGCTGGTCCTGTATCCTTTCTGATGGCTCACCATATTTTAGGTGCAGTCTGGGGTAGGAGCACCAGTGCTGCAAACCCCCTTCTCATGCTCAACGTAGACACAGTCACTATTTTTTGGTAGTATTGGGGCAAAGAGTACGTCCTCTGCAACTCACTGGTTAATGGTACAACCACTTTGGAGCCCAAAGCTGGAATCAGCTATTTTCATAGCACTCGCTTTTTTGGTTCACGGAGTTAAAAGTTATTTAACATTACAGAGGTTTTGAAACATAGCCATTTCTTGTCCTTTTAAGCTGCACTTACACCTCTTTTTTTTTTCACAAGTGGAAGCAAAGTTCAGGCCAAAAACTGCAAGAGAGACTTCACAGTGAGATTTGTGCTGGAGGGCATTAAAAACAAAATAAAATACATAAATAAATTTTTAAAAAGAAGCCCCACCCTCACTTTTCCCCACCAGACAGATAGGAAGATTTATGCAGGTCACTGAGCAAAGCCAGATTTTGGCTGTTGGCAGCGAGTCAGGGTATAGCTGCCTAGCTACACTCTAAAATTAGAGCACCTAAAAATTAACTGTACGGCTGCAGAACTTTGGTCCCTGTGCTGAATGAGCACTGGAGAATTAGTAATAGACACTTAACCAGCCCTACTTTTTATCCAATAGCAAGGTATTTGCAAAACAAGAATTGGCCTTAAAAATAATTTTAAAAAAAAAGAGTTGGCTTTAGTGTTTTTCTCAATTATGTTTGCTTCCTTCATTAAGAAAGTGGGGGGGAATGAGGCATGGGAAAATGATTACATATTGTAGGGAAATAATAGTTTCCCTTTGTTGAAAGGTGGGAGACTTCCATGTTCTTTTAGGAAGCGTTACCTTAATCTCGTGTTATACTTCTCAAAAAAATTGAGCATTTTCAGCTCTCCCCTGTGACAAGGACTGCATTTTCCTAAAACCTTCCCTGTGAACTCCTCAAACCTCTGTGTTTGCAACCAGACAGCCCTGGGACCGCACCACTCTCCAGCCACAGGTGGGGAAACTGAGGCACAAAGCCTGGAAGGGTGACCACCCAAAACCACACCGTGCATTTCTGATGTAACCACAGGCTCCTCCTCGCCTCCCTGCCTCCATCCCAGCTCCCACGCCAGGCGAATCCCTCTTGAAAGCCTCTTACACCCTTCCATCCCCTGGGCTCGTCCAGGGCCAGCGAGGAAGGCTGTAATGCTATTAGCTGAGGCCGTCTGTCCCTCCCTGACCTTCCAGCCAGCCCCATCTCTCGAGGGCTCTCCACCGCCCTGGGGAGGACAGTTCTGGCCCCAAATCCTGTGCAGGCTCCATCGGTCCCAAAATAATAAGGAAAAATGGATTAAATAAGGAGAAAATGGAAAAAAGGAGGAGAAAAATGACTCTGTGATTCTGTGATAAAGTGACCCTACAAACCACCATTAATTTGCATGGACGAAACCAAGAGTCGCCCCGTGGCATTTGCCCATTTCTGGTTCTTTCCATCTTCAAAGGATTTTACCAGCCATAGCAAACCTTCCCGCGCCCTTTGGGGACATCTGGGCAGTAGCACCCGTGTGCTTCATGCAGAGAAAAACAGGGGAAATCCTCCCTTTGCCCCAGACTCCTGCAGTCCTCCCTTAGGGTTTCAGCCCTGCACAGAGCAGGGGATGACTTCTAGTGAAGAAGGAAATATGCTCCCCATCCTTGCCCTGTAGCCTGGTGAGAAAGGACCCCCTTTCTGCAGGGCAGAGAGGTGAATTAACCACTGCTGCATGGCTATCTGGTTTCTCAAGGCTTAGAATATCATATATGTAATATATACATTTTTTCTGGGTACCTCTGGTCTACAAGAAGAGGTTTTGGGTTGTTTCCTTGGAGACCGCCTCTCTCCAGCCGGCAGGTCTCTGCTCCATATTATCTGCGGCTTGTCTCTTCCTTCGGCTGGTGAAAAGCTGGTCATTCTTAGAAATTGGGAGGATGCTTGTGATCTTTCTAAGATCTAAGAAAATGCTCCTTTCTTAGATTTCTTCAGATTGCAAATTGGGAGATGTCAGTTTGGACGCAATGGGGGTTGCCTTGGTGTTAAGTCTGTGTACGTACCTACATCCAAGGATCTGTCTCAGCAGAAGGAGAGGAGATGGAGACTTCACGTGGATGACCCTAAACGTGTGACTCTCAAAAGAAAAGAGCAAGGGGATGGGCATGAGAGGTTGCCCAGAGAGGTGGAGGAGGCCCCATCCCTGGAGACATTTAAGGCCAGGCTTGATGAGGCTCTGAGCAACCTGATCTAGTTGAAGATGTCCCTGCTTACTGCAGGGGGGTTGGACTAGATGGCCTTTAGAGGTCCCTTCCAACCCAACACATTCTATGATTCTATGAGAGCACAGGGATCCCAGCCCTGAAACATTGCAACTGGAATTTCCTCTGGCTCGAGCTGCCCTGGCCCATCCTCAGTCCCAGGACTGGAGCCCCTGTGAGCTGTTTTGCGATGGGGAATGGTGTAAGAGGAGAAGGACATGGCATCTGCTGCACCATGTTCCCCATTGCGTGAGGTACAGGTCAGCCCACAGGCTTAGGGACACACTGTCATTCACATACCCGTGTCTTATGCATAGCCCAGAGGCCCAAGTTAGACTGACCAAGCTGCCCCTTGAGGTCTTGGACCAAACGGTGTCTGCTGACGAGGGGTTGGGAGCCAACCAAAGGGACTCAGGAGGTTCTCAGACCAAGCGAGTCTCCTTTCCAAGGATGCTCTTGCACACAGCATCAAGCATGTTGGAGGTCTGGCTGGGTGTGAGCATCATCACGTGAGCATCAGTGCTTTGGTCTCTTTTGCTATGGCAAATTTCACCATTTCTACCAGGGATTTTACCTTTTTTTCTGTATTTCCATGGGTTTTCACACTTCGTTGAGTCTGACTGAAATTTCTATCACCAGCTACAAGGCACTCGAATTGTACTATGATACTCCTTGGACCACAAGTGAGAAGCTCCTGCAACTCAAATCAGTAATAATGATCTTAAATTTACCAGAACATCCAAAAGAGGCCCCAGATCTGCTGCAGATACTCATTTAGAAGCACTCACCTTTGAGAAAAGCTGTAATCAGATCCGTACTTGCTAATTATGGCTTGTAAACATAGTTTTGCCTCCTTTCACCCTGACCCAGAGCTCTCCCTTGTGAATGCGGGAGAGCATCAGTGTTGGTGGTCTGGGAGAGGGCAGAAATGCTCTTGCCTTGAGGTTCCACTGTCTATCAAAAGCTGAAGTTTTGGCTTTACACTACAGAAATAGCTGAAGGGAAGTTTTAGGTGTTGTTTGCAATGTTTCAGTTTGCTGTTTTAGAGCAAGCGTGCTCACCAGTTTTATGTGAATTAACAGTAAACACCGATTAAAACTGAGGGTTATTTTAGCAAGGAAAAGACTTAAGTTCTCAATTACAAGCTTGGAAGTGCAGCTGCAAAGAGAAAAGCATAAAACCACTAGAGCAAAGACCTGGGACCTACCTGACATTTCTCCTCATGCTCCTCCTGCTACTGGGGCTGCTTCTTAGGCATTTGCTACTAAGCAAGCAGAAGAAGCTGCTTGGCAGAGCTCTGCTACTAAAATGCATATTTCTCTGGGACTTTGACTCTCATGCATGCTTGGATATTTTATATTGGCTCTTAAATCTCAAAGCACATCTCCAGAATCCATGCACGGTTGGAAATGCCTCCCCCTGATGATTGAAGAAGGCTCTTGGAATAGAAATTCATCTCCTTCCCTCGGGAAGTCAGCTAACAAACCCTCCCCACAGCAAAGTGTACAGCAGAAAGGGTTTGCGGACATCCCGCAGGAGTTTGTCTTTTGATTGCTCCTGGCTCAGCCACTCTGAGCGATAACCTGAGCCTTCCCATGCTGTTAGAATAGCTTGCTGCGAAAAGCACATCATTTCTGCAATATTTTTTACAGTCCGGCAATTGCAGGGCTCTGCGCAGCGATCACGTGTGATGGATCAACGGACTAGAGGTTCCTTGGTCTCTCGTGGTGTTAAGTTAGGGGGTTGCCTCACAGCCAAATATAAAACAACTCAGAATTAACAAAGTCTGCAGGGAAAAGGTACCAGCCGTGTTTCACAACCCCTGCGGGTGCCAGCGGAGTCGTTCCGCAGATGCGTGCGGGCAGTAGGCAGCAGACAGAGCCAGCCCTGGCCACCCTTTGCTCACCCGGGGAGTCACGTTGACTTGCAGCAAGACTGGTCCGCAGTCAGACCAGTGCTCCAAATGCTCTCTGTGCTCCCCGCAGCTGCAGGATCAGGCCAGGAAACGCAATATAAGGGTGGTGCTCCTTGGTGGCATCTGCAAGCTGAAGGACAAAACCCAATCTGGTCACGTTAGCTTGTCTTTACTGTCTACAGAGCCTCTAAATGGCTATGCTTCTCATCCCGGGATGCTGGAGTGTCGAAGAATGGTTTCTACGAACATGTTGTCCCAGTAAAAGAGAGACTCTGTCGTTTGTTTTAGTGGCCAGCCCAGCCAAAACCACGACATGTATAGAATCATAGAATGTGTTGGGTTGGAAGGGACCTCTAAAGGCCATCTAGTCCAACATTCCTGCAGTGAGCAGGGACATCTTCAACTAGATCAGGTTGCTCAGAGCCTCATCAAGCCTGGCCTTGAATGTCTCCAGGGATGGGGCCTCCACCACCTCTCTGGGCAACCTGGGCCAGTGTCTCACCACCCTCAGTGTAAAGAACGTCTGCCTAATGTCTGATCTAAACCTACCCTGCTCTAGTTTAAACCCATTGCCCCTCGTCCTGTCGCTCCATGCCCTTGCAAACAGCCCCTCCCCATCCTTCCTGTAGGTCCCTTTCCGGTACCGGAAGGCTGCTATAAGGTCTCCCCGGAGCCTTTTCTTCTCCAGGCTGAACCCCCCCCAGCTCTCTCAGCCTGTCCTCGCAGCAGAGGGGCTCCAGCCCTCGGATCCTCTTCGTGGCCTCCTCTGGGCCCGCTCTAACAGGTCCATAAATATAGCTATATAGGGAGAGGGAGAAGGAAGAATATCAATCTAGGAAGAAATAGACCAAAAAAGTTGAAATTACAATTATTTTAAAGCAAGTAAGTCGAAATTACTGATTACTTTAAAACAAGCAAGCAGAATTGCTGAATTCTTTCTTAAAAATGAGAATTTAAGAGCTGATGACCAGATTTGACAGATATTTCGTATAAAATTTGTTCCCTTCCTCAGAAATAACACAGATAAAGTAAGAGTCTTCTCCATGTTAGTGGAACCCCTGCAGCCTCATCTCCTCTTTTGGTGGCCACCTCTGTTAGTCTCTATATCCTGCTTCTCGTTCCTTCTTAACCTGCCAGTCTACTTGGCACCAGCTCCCTTGTAGAAACATTTGCAATCCTGTTGTACCAGCCCTCCTTGTGTCCGGGATGTCCACATCCTCCAGCCGAGTGCTGGGAGAGGATGGATTTCACGTCTAGCCGAGAGCATGTGTGCAGCACAGAGGTCACTGCTGCCCCGGCACACAACACTGATGGTGCCAGGATGTGCTGCTGGTTCTCCCTTGACAAAATTCAGGTCCTGGGCATGGCTGGATCAGCCACAGAAGAGCTGGCTCATCAGTAAAACAAGGAAGAGTGCGACCACTTGTATACCTCAGTCCAGATCTAGTCCCTGCTGGGGTCAGTAGAAAGGACTTTTCTGCTGAAAACTTTTCCTTCTCCACCACCAGGTCCTTCCCACTCCACCCTGGCCATGGCTTCCTTCTGCCTCACAGTCAGAAAGTGCTCTCCTTCATGGTAACCCTCAAAGGCCACATTCTCCAGCCTGAGCCAGGGCTTTCCACTGTTTCCCACTGGGTCCCAGAAGGTTGCTAAACCACTATCCAGGATGAACCACTTGGTCCAGTTCACAGGGAGTAGCTCTCTCCTGGGATTCCCAAACCTTTCTGGAAATTCTTCAGGGACACATTATAAGTTTAAATACTGAGACAACTGAGCGAAAGGTAAAGGGCTGTGAGATGTGGGGTATCATAAAACCCATGGATTTCATGATAATTCCCAGTTATTTTCTTTCCCCTTTGCTCTGCTATGGGAATTTAAATTTTTACTTGGCTACTTCTCATTATTTGGGTAGGATTTCAGGCTACCAGTTTGAGGCCATGTAGATATGAAGAAGCTGTTTGCTCTTGAATGGGTAAGAAAGAAGACAAGTGACTGGAAAATGAAAATTTACAATGAAAATACAGTTGTGCAGGGATTGCACACGCTGCACCCCAATTCTAAGGGATTGTTTTGATGCTAGATCATCTGCATTTAGTTTCTTCTACTGTTCTTGGGAAGGGGTTTAAGCTACTTTTTATAAAACCTACAAAAGTAAGGGTGTTTCTTTGTTCACATATTCCTGCACAGCCCAAGCAGCCAAGTGGTGATGAGATTTGAGGAAGGAGCTGGTGTGTTTGCGTCAGCGTTTTGAAGGACACGGGAGTTTACGCAGGTTTTGGGTCAGTCTGATGATCCTTCAGCACATGTCCTGCCTCTGCTTGTGGCCAACAGTGGGTACTAAGGACACGGGACAACTGGCATCGCTGTAATTTTCTCTCCCATAGGAGCATGTTATGGCATTTCAGGTGTTGCATTTATGAGTCCAATGGACTTCCACAGATTTTTCTGATTCTTTTTGAACCCGCATGCTTTTGGCCACCCCAGCTTCTTCTGACAGTGTGCTCTAGAAAAAGGGAAAACAAAGCAAACCTGCTTTCAGTTTGCTCCAAAACAGTCTGCCCAAAGATTTCCATGGATGTTCCCCATGTCCTGAGCTCTAAGATACAATTCCTTCATCATCTTCTCCTCTCCTTTCAGAGTTTCACAAGCTGCTGCTGCCATCCCCTCCACCATCTCTTTTCCAGGATGAGGATTCCTACTGTGTGCCTCTGTCTACAGAAAGGGTTTTTAGCTCTGATTATCCTTTTTGTCCTCCTCAGACCAGAACTTCACTCATTGTTTGAATATTGACTCACATCATTAGTTTATTCAGTTGTACAGAGATGCTTTATTTTTCACTCTTTCTTTCTTTCCTAACAATTCATATAATTCTTTTTTGCTTTTTCCAGCCAGTGCTAAGCAAAGAGCCAGTCTTTTCAGAGGACTACATAGACTTCAACATCTCTTTCCCATGTGATGAAACAAATTTAAAGTCCAGATGTGTGAAAGTTTCTAACTATGGAAATAATATCAGCTGTGAAGATAAAGGGTTTGGAAAAAATCTTCTAAGGGATTTGGGCAAAAACATTCCTGGGGTTTACTGTTAAATACAAAGGTATCACCTGGTCAAGGAGAGCCAGACTGCAAACAGCTGGGAACTGGGGAAGTGTTGTGGATTTTGTGCTCATCCCATTCTTCCCAGGCATCTGCTGTTGGTCACCAACAGAGAAATGCTACTGAGGTAGCTGGACTTTTGCTCTGAACCAATACGACTATTCTATCTTCTTAACCTGTGGTTGGGTGGAGGCATGTGCTGGAGAAATAGCATTTGAGTCGATGTGACCTCCCACAGCTCATCAGTGTGGGGAGAAAAGAGGTCTGGACCCTAGATACTTTCTCTGTGGTCCTTGGAGAGCTGGAGCCCAGGACATTGAAAGCTCTCAGATAGAGCCAAATCCTAGGGACAAGAGCTGGAGAAACACATACAGTAGTTGGTCCTCAAAGCCAGCTGCCTTCACCTCCCACACTGAGGGGGGGGATTCTGGACCTCAGTCCAACAATAAACTTTTAATCTTCACTGAAAGCTTTATTTTGGTAAAGAGGCTTCTTATCATCTCACTTTCTTTTTTATTGACCAGCGCAGAGCAGCAGAAGCAATGAAACCCAGTAAGGGGCAAAAACATTGGACACTGCTGTCAGTAAGAAGGAAGGGGTATTGATCACTCCCTAGCAGGTCATGCTAAAGCTGGACTCATGAAAGATCTGCCGAAGCCTATTAGCTAAGGCACATCCTGGAGGAAATCCTCTTAGAGCAGTGGAGGTGAGAGTGCAGATGATAGTACCATTCCCAGCACTGCAATCATAGAGAAATAGGGCTGGGAAGGGATATTAAGAGGGCGGCGGGGCCATGCCCTTTATCTCAAGGGAGGATCAAGTCCATCCATGTCATATGTCACCAGGCAGGCATGGTGTTAATGTGCTCTTAAAGACTCTCTAAGACGAAGAGTTCACAACCTTTCCAGGCAGTCTTTTCCAAACCCACATATTCCTGCTGTAATTAGGCCCGCTGCTTTTTATCCCATCCAGTATGGGTGTGAAGACAAGTTTATTCCATTCTCTGTATCTGCCTTCTGTTGTACGTCTCTTCTCAGTCCACACTTCTGCAGACTATACCATGTTAATTTGTTCAGCTGGATCCAGAAAAACCTCAGTAATCATCTGCACTAGTATGGGTGCTTGGGTGTAGACACATATATGTGTGTGTGCATTTATCTATATTTTGATGATCAACTCAACTTCTGGAGTTGGAGAACATGGGGTTATCAAGACTGCCATGAGGTCTGAAAGTGCTTCCAACAGAAAAGAGCTGTTGGAAGTTAGCCTATGAGAGGAGTATTTCCCCTCTTCCCATTTATACCCCAAAGCCATTGGTCTGTTCTTGGGCATCCCCAAAACACTGGTCCATTTTTGGCCAAGAAATTTCTCATGTGCAGATCACTGGAAAAACCTGCAGCATAAAGTGCAGGTGGCAGATTTGGGAAGTGATGAGGAAAGGATCATGAGGGTGCACAAGGTACTTTTCTGCTTTTTTCCTTCATACGTGTTTGTGAGACAAATCCATCCCCATCCTTGCTTAGCACAGCCCTGAGCTTTCTCCGATTTCCATCCTGTTCTTCCAAGATCTTTTCCAGGGCTGGGAAAGTGAAGAGCAGCTGAAGCACAGGCTGTCCCAGTTGTGAGTGTTTCCCACTTCAGGGGGTAGCCTCCTACAAGAGCCTCTTTATTCAGCAAATTGCTGTAAATAACCTCCATCCTGGCTACCTTGGAGTGACTGACACAGTTAGTCAACAATATATAATGTGCAGCCCCTCTATTTTCTAGTGGGACGGTCTCTGTCCTTTGAAGATTTGTAGTGCAATGGCTGATTGCCCCAAGACCACGGCCAGGAGCATCCTCTGGATTTGTCTGAAGATGAGAGGTGGGGAGTAACCCAAACTTTCCAGGGCTGAACAAGCCCCGTGGGCAGACACTACTTTATTATGCTTTCATGGAAGAAGCTCATTTTGCTCTGGAGGGGTGATTTCTTAGTGTCTTGGTGCTGGATGGCCATCTGGCTTGATGGTTACAGCCCTATAGACAAGACCTGAAGCAGGACTCAAGCTGAGACTGGAAATGGGAATCTAAACCAGGAGCAAACCAACATCAGTGACAAAACGAGGCAGAAAAAATGAGCCAGGAGAGGACGCCAAGCCCTGAAACACCAAAGTCACACAGGGAGAACATCAGACCACACTTGTTATCCACCAGGCTGGAATGAAGCACCCCACAGATTCCCTGCCTCTGTGGGCATGTCCTCAGAGAGATCAAATGCAGCTCCCCATGTGAGGAGCAAAGATGTCCTCGGAGGACAGCGCTGCTCCCATGGGAGAAGGGGATTTGCTGATCCTGCTGTAACAAGCTTTGCACCCAGGAACTTGCCTTTTTATAGGACTTACATAAATGCCTCCAGGATATTTTTCTCCACAAGATTATTTGGTAAGGAATCTTCTTTCTACTCAGAATAACTATACAAAACCCGATTTCAAGATATGGTCTAAATTTCCATCCCATCTTTAACCACAATGTGTGGCCTGTAGAGCCACAGGATGTCTCATAATGACTTATAGAATCATGGAACCATAGAATGGTTCGGGTTAGAAGGGACCTTAAAGATCATCTAGTTCCAATCCCCCTGCCACGGGCAGGGACACCTCCCACTAGACCAGGCTGCTCAAACCCCGTCCAACCTGGTCTTGAACACCTCCAAGGATGGAGTAGCCGCAGCTTCTCTGGGCTTAAGATGACTCAAGACATTCGCTGGTTTCATGTATAAAATAATCCATGTTTGACCTGTGTTTATACAGAGGTCCCTTCTTGCTGGTACGATGACGATTTGAAGATAGAGTTAAAGTGTGTGTTGTGCACTTCAATCCTAAAGGGAAGTACAGTTTGATGGGATGGTTCCTCTGATTCAGTCAGCTCCTGATATTATTAGGGTTTACTCATCACTTCTTATCTACAGATAAACACCCAGGATGTTCCTGGCGTTGGCCATAGGTGATGAATAGCTGGAGGAGCTGGTGGTGTTGATGTGACCGGTGCTGGGACACACCGTCACTTGCTTGAATGCTTGGAAAAGAAAATGCCTCTCTGGCTCTTTTGGGGCTCCTTTCTGTAAAGGGGTAAAATCCAGAGGACCTGGAAATGTGTTCTTCGCACCCCTCTGGTTTATTCGTCAGGGCTTTGCAGTTTGGGTACCCCTTCATCCTGCAAATCGTTTGGCAATGATGGGAGCCAGGATATCCAGCTGCCACCAGGATGAGACCTTAAAACTGCACTTGGACAAGAGGAGCATCGAGCAGAGAACATTTAAAAGGATGCCTTTGGTTGTTGAAATGGGTCAGATATCTGCCCCCAATCTTGTTTTCAGGGCTTAGCTACAAGAGGAAGGTCAGTGCTGCGGTGACGAACCCAGGACATGGGATGAGGAATTCAGGTCTCAGCTTTGCTACAGACTTCCTGCAGCAGATCAGTTGGGTCTAGATACACCAGGGATTTGGGCCACAGGGTCATGCTCATTCTTGCTCTCTGCCCCTGTGACGCCCACGGTCTCAGGTTGACAGCAGCCCAGCACCAACCGAGGGGTTAAAGGAGCTCCCGCTCCACCTCTCCGGGGATTATGGATCGTATTTACTTGTAAAGTGCTTGGCAGTTCTTGGAAGCAAGGCACACTGTGGGATTTGTAGGTAATGTCACGGGACTGATATAAAATACATCACGGAAAAACCCGTAACCCAGCTCATTCCCTCGTCTGAGGGACAGACTGGGACTCCAGCGAGTGAGCGCGTAGTGATGCCAAATCTCTCAAGTCAAGATTTTAAGGTGCTGATAAGTAAAATGAGCCTTGCTAGGATATCCCACCATGTGGCAGCTTAAAGGATCTCCTTTTCAGAAGGTAGAAGCTAAGCACTTTGTAAACACTTCTGGAAATCCTGACCTCACGGTATCTCCTTGGTGGAAGAATCCTACAGCGGTGTTTACGTGCTCTTGGCAATGCAGCGTTGTTCTCCCAGTTCAAAGTACTCCGTGATGTGGAGGTGAATTCCTCCAGCATCCACACGTACCCTTGGCCATGAATAGTTTGTTTGCAATAAGCAACCAAGTTCTGTGCTTGCTGATGGTGGCGAAGATAAAAGCACTTCTTGCTTGCATTTGTTCCCCTTCAATTTTAGGTGACCAGAACAGACCAGTAACCCAGAACACTGTCTTCCCAAGAATTAGGCATGCATTTTTTTTCTGTGCATGCAAGATTTTCTGTACATGCATGATTTTATGCCCATGCATTTGCTGCAAGCATTTCACAAATCCAAGTGTTTTCAAATAATTTCCATTTTGTTTTCTGGGTGTAATTTTCAGTGCATCTTGAGTTGTGTATTAAGAACAAGTTTGGGCTGCTTTTGGTTGACCTCATATGATCTAATAAGCGATAGGGCAAGGGGTAATGGTTTTAAACTTAAAGTTGGGAGATTCAGATTAGATCTAAGGAAGAAACATTTTACGCTGAGGGTGGTGAGCCCCTGGCCCAGGTTGCCCAGAGAGGTGGGAGATGCCCCACCCCTGGAAACATTCCAGGTCAGGTTGGACAGGGCTTGGAGAAACCTGATCTAGTTGAAGATGTCCCTGCTCATGGCAGGGGGGTTGCACTAGGTGGCCTTTAAAGGTCCCTTCCAACCCAAACCGTTCTATGATTCTATGAATCTGCTGAGCTCACAGACGTTATTTTGTACCCCAACATTCAAAATGCTGGCCCATGACTACCTTATTTTACAAACGTTTCCCCTTCTGATAAGTGCATGCTGCATTTTGAAGGTCTCATGCTGCCTGAAGCACCTGAGACCCCTGTGCCCCCGAGATGTGGTGGTTTTGCAGGTTGCTAGCACAGAGTTAATGGCTGAGCAGCTCTGAGTGGGCTGGGGATGGGACATGGGCAGGAGTAAGAGTAAACATAAGCTTGAAAACTGGATCAACCATACCCAGTATTTCCTTAAATCCAGAATCCTTAAATCATAGAATCATAGAATCATATAGGTTGGAATGGACCTTTCAGATCATCTAGTCCAACTATCAACATAACACTGCCAAAACCACCACTAGACCATGTTCCACGTCTACCCATCTTTTAAATAGCTCCAGAGATGGTGATTCCACCACTTCCCCGGGCAGCCTGTTCCAACACTTGACAACCCTTTTGGTGAAGAAATTTTTCCTAATATCCATCCTAAATCTCCCTTGATGTACCCATCTGCCTCATGCAGTGCATTGGTCATTGCAGGTTATTTCTCCTCTGGTGTTTTTTTTTTTTAACCTGAACAAAGCGTTCTGCCAAAATCCTGTATCAGATGGGTCCTCCCAGAAAGCTGGTGTCAAAAGGTGAGCTCAAGTGATGGAAGATATAGAAAAGCAGCTCATTGTGTTCAAATCAGACAGAACTAAAAGATTACCCCAAAAAAGTGTCCACATTCCTGGGGAGACCTGTGGTTTTGGTTGATTTTTAAATGCTATAAATGGTTTTGAAAGCAAAGTGATGGGTTTCAGATGGATTTGCAATTTTGTTTCCTTTCTTGAAAAGGAAAAGCCTCTGCGTCTTGATGGAGGGATGTTTAACATACCACACTTCGGGTCTTGATTGAATTAAAAGCAGGAACTCCTTCCCCGAGCAGAAAGACACACATTTTTCTGGTTGTTTGCCACAACAGCAAGCAATCTTTTAACCCCATTCCCAGGGCAGGAAAACAGTTTTGCGGGACTAGAGCTACAGAATGGCAAAAAAAGCATTTTGCTTGGCTTTCCTCCTCTTGGGGAATTAGTCCGTATTTTGTATTCATCAGTCATGGGAGGTTTTCTTCTGACCCTCATGATCTGAACCCACTAAGTAAGGCAAATCCAGATTAGAGCCTCTCGCAACAGAAATACTGGAGAGATCATCAGGGAAGCGGTCGGAGGAAGAGACAGGCAGGAAGGGAAGACCCAGTCATTACACTTGTATTTTTTACTGTATTTTCCAATTTGGAATTTCCGTACAAGTCCCCAAAAGGCTGGAAATTCAAAATTTCTGCAGGAGAGTTGATAGATTTATTCCTTCTTGGGCTTGTTTCTTAAATCAAAGCCGGTCACAGAAATAGGGGGTGGACATGCTGGAAGCAAACCTGCTGTGTTGTTTTAACTTCAAATGGTCCTTATTTGGGGGCCACAGCTTGGATGTCCGCTAGTCCTACCATTTTTGCCTCCGACTGAGCCAGTCCCGAGCTGCAAAGTCCAAACCCTGGTATTCTGGTTTGACTGGTTGGTCCGAGTACTCCTCTTTTCTTAAGGTTTCTCCTGGCTTGTGTTGCATCGGAGGAGTTTTAATACTCCAGACAGCTCTGCGCCAGGCTGAAATAGCACAAAAGCTTCTCATCTTACAGCGTTTTGCTTGGAGGCAGCTCCGGCCTCTCGAGGAGATGAGACCTCACATCACACTGAGACCCCTGAATAGCCCTGGCTGCAAGGACGCCTATGAATTATTATTCTTAATGTTATATTTAACACAAGCCCCGGCACTGACCTCTCCTGGGTTATATAGGTCCCTGAGGGATCGAGGACACGTTCCAGTCTGTGAGATAAAACTGACCTCAAAAGAAGACAATTATATATATAGCCAAAGCCCTCCTCTGACCCCTCTTCTCCAGCATTGCGGTCTTCCTTTGCCTTTGGTTCTTCCATGCCCCTGACCACCCCATCAACCCTCAGACAACTCCAGCGTCCTCCTTCCCATTCCTCACTGGGTTTTTTTCCTCACCACCCATTTTCTGCCTTTTCTCTCTTTCAGGATGGCATCACCGGTCAGGAAGTTGATGGACCATCCCACCACCCAAGTAGGTACATCTCTGGCATCGGAGGTATCACCACACCAGGTCCCCAAAGGGGAAGACTGAGGCCCCCATGGACAATTAGGGAGCACACCTTCTAATGCAGCTTCTCCATCAGGTTGGGGCAGAGTGATGGCATTCCTACAGACCCAGCCTCTCTTGTCTGTACCAACGCTTGTCATCCTTGTCCGTGCCATGGGCCGGACCTTGCATCCTGCTCCCTCCCTGTTTCCTACGTCCCCGTATATCACCACATCCGACCACCCATCTGACGTCTCCCCGAATCCTCTCCCTTGCTCACTGCTGATTTCCACCCCAACAGCAGCACCTTTGCTCCTTTTCCCATTGCATCAAGATCTCAGCTCCTCGTCTTCACCCCTGGAGACCACTCCCATCCCCATAACACCCCTTGGGAACGTACCCACCACTCCCCTCCAGCAGTGTTCCCCGTCGGGATGTCTGCGGAAGGTCATGGCGATGTTCCTGGGATCTACAGATAGTAGGGAAGGCAGAGGAAAGGATAGGAAAAAACAGCTGGAGTTAGGGTAAAGCTTGGATGGTGATGAGCACCAAAAGAAAAAGGTGGGATAGAATTATTTTTATTTTCCTGGTACATAAATCTTCCTCCTGCTTAGGCACCTCTGTCCTTAATTAAGGACAAAAGAAAAAGACTATTAATAGAAAGCAAGCAAGAAATCATAGCAGGTGACCTGCTTTATTCGACTGGATTACGTGTGGGATTACAGGAGTGTTTAGAAATGTCGATAAGGGCTCCATCAAATTCTTCCCTGTTGCTCCTTGTTTTCTGGGAATAGGAGGGATTTGCAGCAGGTCATTCAGATTAAGAATCCAGTGGAGTAATTTGATCAGGGCAGGAGGAAAGGGGAAAAGAAAACAAAACACACCAATGGCCCTCGTATTGTCAGTTTAGAAACAGTTCTGTGTGCTTTCCTTGTTAAATGCAATTCTTGCAGCTGCAGTAACAAAAATCGTGGGTGCAAAGAAGTTCATGTGCTCTGAGGGATTTTTGGTGGTTCCTTGCAGCTGGGGAATGGGACATGGGGAAGAGAAAGAGAAATGAAGGGAGAGAGAGAAGGTGGTGATGGTATAAGGGCTCTACAGGGGCGATGTAAAGCTGATCTGAGCAGATGGCTTCCTGCCACCTAAAATTTCCACGTTGCGAAATCCCATTAAGCGCAGAGTTTAACAAAGTTCTGGATATCAAGAAAAAGCCGCTATTTAAAGCCTTGATCACCTGCCAAGCATGGCTTTATGAGCCACATTTCCTGTCCCAAATCACTTCTCCCTTCTCCCATCTAGCTGCTGGCTGCTCCAAGGCATTCTCAAGCAGGGGCGTCTGGGGTTAAATTAATAAAATCCTAAGCAGGACTCCCAGAGCCCAGGTAGGGTGAACCCTCTGGATGAGCCCTTGCCCTTTATAAAAGTTTTATTTCTTTTGCCCCAGTGGGATACGGCATCGTGTTGCTACCAAGGGTGCCTGGCACCGTGCTGAGAGCATGACCTTTTTGATAAACTGTGTTTCAGGTGGGGAGAAAAGAGCCCAGAGTAATTAAAGACACAAAGAGGACCAAGCAAACAATGAACATTTGTTGATCTAGATGAATTATATTTAAAAAAACAACAATATGCATTCAGCAGAAATTGTGGCTCATCATCCCATTTCCAAACGAAAATAACGCAAAGGAAACTATCAATAATTCATCTCCGCCTGGAAATATCTTGAAAACCTGGCCTCCAAGCCGGACTGGAAGTGTGAGTTTTCTGCTGGGGAGTTTCAATAGTGCTGACCACAGGTGCGATTTTTTTTTTTTTTTTGTTCTTCTTCTTTATACTTTTTATATGTCCTACAGGGAGAAGAAATGAAAACTCTGGCCCTACACCCATGCAAATGCTGGGAAAATCAAGTCCTTCTCCCTACACCGTACAGACCATATGTTAACTGGGACTGAGTTGAGGTTGTGAAATAGTTCCAGAGAGAGGGGGAAAACTTGCAGCTTGAGTTCCATGGTTTCACCATGCTTGAGGAGTTCTATATAAATTCCAGGTGTTTGTCTTCTGGGATGTCATACTTAGCTTTGTGCTCCTCAAATAGCTTGCACAACTCGTTTAGGTATTTCTGATGTACTTGATCAACCTCTTCCTCAGAGGGTCTGTGTTTCCTCTGCACTGGAATTGGCTTCCCAACTGGAAAACAAGCACAGGCATTAGGAAGAGACAATGTCAAGTCCCTCCAGACACTTTGCACATCTTAGAACAGAGCTGGGGTCCACCTCTCCAAGGATGCGGTGGGTGGGTTGGTATGACCAGTAATGTCCTGGGGTTTTGGAGGTAGGACAGCCAAGGAGGTAGGGAGATGGAGGTTCAGATCCTGGCTCTCCTGTTGGTCTCTAAGGTCACACCTCTCCTTGCCTCATTTTCCCCATCTGCAAAGTTGGTTAATGCCAAAGACCATCTGTGTGGTCCGTTGAAGTAAAAAGTACTGCATCCCAATGCAGTCCCTACAGCTGCTCCGAACATCTCAGATGTGCTGTGGATAAAGGCAACATCATCCTAATGTCTGGGTTGGGCTTTCTAAGCTGTTCCCACATGGCCCTGGGAATCTGCATTGCAAATGGGTAAACTGAGGCACAGGGGAGCCCAAGACTATCTAAATACACCAGCAATTGGAGTGCTTCACTTTGCTCAGATTAAAGCTTCTATGAAACATTTGATTTTTATTAGGCATGATGTACCCATGTATCTTTAGAAAATCATGCTTTTTTCAAGGGCAAATCTAATTAACTTGATTCCCAGCACTAGAAGAAGCCTCCTCCCATCTCCCAGAGCCACCAGCAGCAGGACCGGGTGCCTTCAGGGAACAGGGAAGTCCATGAGATATCTCTCTTGCTCTGGTCTCTTACTCAAATTGTGTTTGTCAAGTGGCGGAGGGTTTCATCATCATGTAACACTGCTCCTCATAGGACTAATGAAGAGCCCTTGTGATACTGCACAGCTCATAAACTCATCGAGGCAATCCAAACAGGTTGTAAAACAATTAGAAGTAATTGCTGGCTGTCAAACCTAATCAATGGGATGAGCTTCAACCTTTCCAAACAGCCTCATTAATTAGACTAATTCACAGAACATCAGCTGCACTGGTGGGTCAAGCATGGAGTTGTTGAAACCAGGCAAAACTTCTTCAAAACCAAAGACTTTCTTGAAATTTGGTCTCCCGTGGACATGGTCTCTGGTCGAAACAGCTTGCCTTGCTCACGTGCAAAAAGGTTGGGGGTTTGTGGCTGTGTCTGCATGGGACACTGAGTAAGCCTGAAAACTGCTCAGGGGTTGTCCTGCTTGTGTTTGTAAAATTGGCTTGGAAGAAGTTTAACCCAATGCTATTGCAGTGATTCGTATCACCGGGTTGCGCTGGGGTCGGGGTTGGCTGCATCATACAGGGGTGATGGGTGGCCATGTTTGCTCTGGAGTATTCCTAGCGCAGCCCAGATGACTTGGGCTCTGTCATAAGACCAAGTCAGAGTCCCAAACCAATGTGACATGGAAGCAGTTGAGGATGCTCCTTTCTAGGCCACCACAGCTCATGCTCTCCAGCATGATGCTGCAGCCTGGCAGGAGGATGAAAGAACCCAGGGACTGTCCCTGGTCCCACTTTGGGGAGGCTGAGTGTGGCCAGCATTATGCTGGCATGCCAAGGAAGGACTTACCCACGGTGCAGATGGGCCGGCGGTAGGGTATCAGCCCGAAGCTGTACTGGAAGATGCCTCGCGCGTGGAAGAGGGGAAGGGAGATGCCCATGATCTGCTGGAGCCGGTGCTGGAGCTGCCGCAGCCAGGAGCCCTTGGGGTTCCTCACCTGATTGAAGAGGTCATTCTCCCCAAAGGAAAAGATGGGGACCAGCGGGGTGCTGTGGGGAGACAAACCCAATGTAGGGGCACGATTAGCAAAGCCTACCCCAAAACACCTTCTCTCCCTCTCCAAAACCAGCAGGAAAACCCCATTAACCAGCCACAGACCGGAGCATCCCTCCCCAAGAGCCCCTTGACCCCATCCCCTGCATCACCCGTGCTTGATGGCCAGGCGTACAAATCCCTTTCTGTTCTTCAGCAGCAAGGTGTAGGATCCTGGCCGGGCATCCAGCGCCTCCTGTGCCCCACCAACAATGATGGCCAGCACATTCCCACCCTCCGGCTTCTGCAGCACGTAGGATGCGCTCTCCTTGTCGGAAGAGACAAGGCCTGGAGGGCAGAGAGGAAAAAAAAATGAGAATCTGTTAAACCCACATGACTGTGGTTTCCTCCGTACCTTTTTTCCCCATTATCCAGCTCCGGAGGGGTGCTAGACACTTTATTTTCAGAGTTTTCCTACACTTTGGCAATCTCAGACCAGCTCCCCTGAAAGATGCTGGATTCGTGCACAGCTCTGTTGTGTGATTACACAATTATCCCTTTGCTGCCTGGCCCAGAAGTGAGAAACGAGAAGAAAATCAGGAAAAAAGTAAACTGAGAACTAGCTGCACTTAACCCCAGGGAAAAACCTGGTTTGGTTTGCTGTCAAACGAAACTGTGTCCAATCCTGAATCTAAAGTCAGTGAAACATTTCCTTTAGGTCAAAACATACATGCATTTCAGTGGATGCTGCTAATTTAGAGTTGAATTTGATGTGGAATTTAGTCCCTTGACGTTGTTTACTTGCAAAAGTCAGAACTCTTAAATTCAGAAATGACAAAGCAACATTGTTTTGTTGGTTTTTTTTTTAAATCCTTGTTTCAGGGGCTGAAATAATTTGCAAATTAAAACCTCTTTGTCAAATGGATTCAAACAACCTGAAAATGATCTATGCACCAAACTCCCACATTACAGTGATTAAACCTTCTTTCACCTGGTCATAACTCTCTCATATCTCACTGTTATGATTCCTCGCTCTCTGTGTAAATATTTTTTCAGCAGCAGGAGCCAGAGTTTTTGTGGAAAACAAGGTGATGAACGCCCTGCGGTATCTCAGATGGAGCTGGATGCCTGTGTTTAGTCTATTGAATCCCGCCCACGCCATGAGCCCATTTGGATGGCGAAGTGGCCATTCCCCAAGCTCACCGGTGAAAGATGGAGACCATCTCCTGCCGGTCTCCAAAAATCTCTCCAATCTCCCTTTGCCCTCTCTCTGTTTAATTTTTACCTATTCCTTTTCATTTCTTCTTCCTTTCCTGCTATGGGATTTTGCAACAGCATGAGCTGCTGTTTGCATCCTCTCTCTCTGGATGCAGCAGCTTTGGAAAAATAGTTTTTTTCCTTTTCCTTTCAAGTGGCAACCTCAGTTTTAAGCCTGAATGTTGCTTGCATGGGAAGAAAGAAATACAGGGCCACCCTGACCTGCTGGTCTCAGCATTCCTGCTCATGATTTCCTCGATATTTTGCTGTTACGCAGTGCCTGGCACAGCGATGCCCTGAGCTGAGGGGTGCTCTATGGAGTTGAACAACAGAGATAACAGCTAGGAGGGCATTTTTTTAACTTCAGAGGAGTTCTAGGTGCCACCTCCAGTAGTTGTGTCCATGCATCCCACCCTGCTTACCTCCACTCATCAGGTAGTCCCTCAAGAAGGGGATGCGAAACCAAAGGGAGAGCATCATCAGGTGTGGGGTGATGCCTGGGAAGAGCGTGGAAAAGCCCGATGCCTCCGTGCAGAAATTGATAAAGGCTCCTGCTGCCAGGACCCCGTGGGGATGAAATCCCATCAGGTAGTTCTGCCGAGGGTCCAGCTCCGCCGTCTTCACCAGCTAGACACAGGGATGGAGGGGTCATGAGTTAGTGCTGTCCCCTTGGAGGGGTGGAGCATTGGCTATGGAGAGCAGACAGGGGATTCCTGGAGGGGGTCCCTAGCACCCACCATGCCTTCTGTTGGCAAAGATCAACTGCAACAATTCAATCATTTTTTCACTGAGATGTATTTCATTGCCTGTATTTCCATCTCCTCCCATCCATTGGCCCAACATGTAATTTCCAATGGCACAGTTCCTCATGTTGCCTTCAGCTGGCCTAGATGCTGTTGGGAACCTACTTTGTTTAAAATGTCCTCCAATATTTTTTTCTTATACAGGGGAAAAAAAGCTAAAAAGTGAGAAAAGGGCAATTATTTCCCTCCCCCTCCACCCCACAACCAGAACAGCAAAGGGAGCGCAGAACCGCTCCAGTAATGATCCACAGAAAGCTGCTGTCTAGCTCAGGGACACGTCCCTCAACAGCACAGTGTGGACCCAAGGTTTGTCCTGTCCTGAAGTACATGTCGGGTGATTCAAGGATGCTTTCATACGTCGTTGGAGGAGATCCCAGACACACACAGATCCCAGACATCTAACAGAGCTGATGGTCTCCTGGGGTGTATTAAAAAGACTAGCAGGTCAAGGGAGGTCATCCTCCCCCTCTGCTCTGCCCTGGGGAGGCCACAGCTGGAATACTGGGTCCAGCGCTGGGCTCCCCAGTTCAAGAAAGACAAGGAACTACTGGAGAGAGTCCAGCAGAGGGCTACGAAGATGATCAATGGACTGGAGCATTTCTCTGCGAAAGGCTGAGAGCCCTGGGGCTGTTCATCCTGGAGAAGAGCAGGCTGAGGGGGGATCTCATCAATGCTCAGCAATATCTAAAGGGTGGGGGGCAAGAGGATGGGGCCAGACTCTTCTCCGTGGTGCCCGGTGACAGGACAAGGGGCAACAGGCACAAACTGGAACATGGGAAATTCCATTTCAACATGAGGAAAAACTGCTTGCCTTTGAGGGTGACAGAGCCCTGGCACAGGCTGCCCAGAGAGGCTGTGGAGTCTCCTTCTCTGGAGATATTCAAAACCTGCCTGGACGCGTTCCTGCTCTGGGTGACCCTGCTCTGGCAGGGGGGGTGGACTAGATGATCTCTAGAGGTCCCTTCCAACCCGTGTCATTCTGTGGTTCTGTGATTCTGTTTTCTTTCCACTGGGGAAAGCCTGCAAGAACCCAGCTGCTTGTGCCTGTGTTACGTGCCCAGGTAATCCATCAATCCATCAGAGCGCCATGGATGCCTGCTCTAGATTGCTGCAATTTTACTGGGAGGAGGGAATGGGGAATGCCCATGCCCAGCCTCTAGAGATGGACAGCACGGCTTGCAGATACATTGCTGCACATGGCCAAGCTGTTGAGGGTTCGCTGAGCAGCTAGCTGAAGTACTCGGCCAATCTGAAAGTGGGTTTGGAGCCTGGGAGATGCTACATGGGAGAATGGGTGCCACAGCAGAAGAGGGGAAGATTAAAGGGAGGTAAGGGACAACCAGGGTTTGGAGTCTGTGGCTTACACTCGCTATGGATTGCCTGGAGGAGAGAGGCTGGTGTGACAAACTCACCCTCCAACTATGCCACCGAGAAGAGCCTGCCATGCCGACATCAGCCAGCACATGCATAACCCAGGCAGAAGCAGTCAAAACTGAAAGCTGATGCCTCCGCACCTTTTCTGCGGGTGCCGAGGATGCTCACAGCACCAGGGAAGGATGAATCTTTCCAAGGTTAGCCATGACAGAGCCACCATGAATTTCCAAAACAGCTCAAAGGCACTTGTGCTCAAGAACAAAAGCCCTGTGCGCTTTAGTGAGTTACCCCTCCGAGTACCCTGGTCCCATCCCCACTTGGGAAGTAGCTAATGGTGCATGTGTTTTCCTATAAGCAGCCAGAACCGCAGGCTAATCACGAGGGTGTATTTTACTTTCTTACATTGCGGCTAATTTTCCATCTGTCCTAAGGCACTGTTGACCGTACACATGTGCCCATTCAAGCGCCTGCTCCTAATGAGGGGAACAGACAAACAAGAGTCCCACCACTGCCCGGGTGCGGAGGTGCCTAGGCAGGAAAAGGGGCAGATGGCCGAATCACTAAGTGCCCAGGGCCCCTGCCACCATTTGCTCATTTTTGAATGATTTCAGCTTACATCAATGTTTCCTGCATTCGTCTTCAGCTTTCAAACAGCCTTTCATCTCTGCATGATTTATAAGCAGGGAGGCGAGGTGCTCGGGTGTGGTGGAAACTGCTAAATCTCCATCTGTGTGTGTGTGCGGGGTGGCAAGAAGCAGGGGGGGTGTCAGCCTGGCTGCCCCCCAAGGTCACAACATCCTCCATGCTAATGAAGAGGCAAATTCAGGTTATCTGCTGAGACATGCAAACTGCTTCAAGAGGAGATTTCACCTGTGCTAAGAAACCACACATCCTTAAAAACCCTCCCTAGGAGACATCCAGCTGCTGCCTTGGGGCTCACCCCAGTGAAAGGGAACGGAGTGACTTGGTTGAGTCGTTTGACTTTTTCAGCTCTGTAGACTGGGCTCAATGAGCAAAGCAGGAGAGAGAAGGTCCCCATTTTGTCACAGTGTCTGCTCACATTTGGATGATTTGGCCAGAACTTACAGAGGAATTAAAGAGCTTGTACAAGACTGGGTAGGAAATCTGTAGCAGAGATGAGACTTGGGCAAAGTCTCTTACGCCGTAGGTCAGGCCCCTGGACTCTAAACCACCCTACTCCTTCTGGAAACTCTTTAACACAGAAACTCGATCCTCCCATCTGGATTGTTCCCACTGTTTATTCGTTTCTTCCCCCTCCTCCTGACAGAGGTCAATCTCTGTACGACAGCCTGTTCCCAAGCTGCCAGGAAAGTTAATACCTGACACCACCACACAGCCCAGCTCTTGCGTACGCTCCAGCCCCAACTGCTTTAACGGGGCTGGGGCTGAGGTGCAGAGGGGTGGGACTCTCCTCCCTGCTGCTTTGGCCGGGTTTGTCATTTCCACATCTGCTGCTTTGGTCTTTCTGGGTGAGTTGAACCTTTAATCACTGTCAAAGGACTTAAGGCTCCAGCCAAGCCGGTCTGTGCGTAAATATCTAAGTGAGACAAGTGCTTGACTTGAAGTTTTCACTGACAAGAGCAGTTCCTCATCTCAGAGGTCTGAGGGATGCCAAATTAATGTGTCTGACCTATGGTCCAAAGGCAAAGAGCTGTTATCAGCTGAGGGTTGTGCTCTCCAAACTGAGCCGTGGGTTTGATGGCTTCCCTGAGCTTCTCCTTGGCATGGTTGGGATGGTGACTTGATTCTTGACTGCTGACAGTGGTAATGACCCTGTGTCAAAGGTGTTATGAGGCCTTCCAGATCCCAGATCTCAGGTGATCTTGGTCTTCCCAAACAATGAACTGAAATTTGTGTTTTGAAGGATGAGGTCTGCTTTATGCTTCTCCTTCATGAAGAAATATTTTGATAACTACAGTTGTTCACCGCTCATAGTCATTGCTCTGTAGCAGAAACCCCCTTTTACCCTGTCTACTCACATGTGGGTCCAAGACATGGGTGAAACCCTGCCCCAGTTTCCCCAGCTCCTGCAGAGTTGCGGTGAGACCTGCTCCATGCACTGCCAGCCGTGCTAGGGAAATGCATGTGCAGACTCTCAGGAGCTCTGATAAGAGCCCACGTACCGGCAAGGATCTCAAGCAAATTAATCCAAATTAATTTTAAACTGGATTAGTTAAACCGCATTAACATCCCAAGTAGATGCTCTTAGCTGGAATTAAAGTGGCCTTCATTTGGTATTTGTTTTGTTTTGCTTTTTTTTAAATTCATTTTGGAGTGGAATTAAGCTAATTGGAATTAGGGCTTCTGAGTGACTGTATCAGCGCAGGAGTTCAACACTGGTTTAACAAAGCTGCTTTAATTCCTCCCTCGAGATGTGGCTGGGGTTTCCTGGTTGTCCCATACAGTCCCTGGACTGTCCTGTCCCAAATTATGGGAAGAGGGAGGACAGGCGATTCCCTGTGTAAGTCTGGTGCTTGAGGAAAGTAAAATTCTCCACGAATCCAAAGGGTTGGAGGACTGGCTGCTTCAGCACACCCTGGAGATGAAGTGATACCCAGGCCCCCAGCCAGCAGCGCTGGAGGGATTAAAAAGTCATTAAGTGAGGAATTAGATCAAGTCAAGTTGAGATGAGTATGGGCACTGCACAGTGCTTGCTGTGCCGGGGGACATGCAGTCAGGGAGAGCACTGACATGCCATGACATTGCATCCTTAGGGATGGATGAACATACGATGGGAGACAGGAACTAGCATGGCATCACCCCCACAGCCATTCGCAGAGCAGAGGAAGATATGGTCAGGAAAGCTGCTCAGCAAGCTTGTGCTTTCTTCATTTAAAGTCTCCCAAATCGAATTGTTATTGTGTTTCTATCTTTCTCTGGCCCCAAACTCTGTTTCCCAGGATGTTATGTTCATTAATCTGCTCTTAAGTAGGATAAACCTCCCTTCAACTTTGTCCTAAGCAAATCCTCAGGTCCCTTGCTGCCCACCCAGGCACTTCCAAAGGGCATCTCTGGTAGGATAGAACATACATCCAGATTCTCTGTGGTGTAAAACACAGCAGAGAAATACGGAAACCCAGCCAGATCCAAGGAAGTAGAAATTGTGCCAAGGCAAAGAGAAGTGGGTAGCCCACCCAAGGGTGTCTGGATGGGAGACCAAAGGAAGGGCAAATATCTGCCAACAGCTGCCGAGGAGGATGGGTTTCTGGTCCCAGAAATGGTGTGAGTCTGAGAAGGACCGTTGGAGAAAGAGGGCTTTGGTTTTCTTCAGGTGCCACAATGTCACATCAGATCTGCGTTTGCAGCAAGTATCAGGGAGTCTGACCAACCAGATGGGTTTAAATTGAGTTAAGATGGGACTTCATCATCCTCACTCCCAAAGCTGGAGAAGGACAGCAGCTCCAAAATGCCCGAATCTTCCCTTGTTCTTGTGTGATGCTGCTTTTGGGGTCTTGTGGGACCTCCCTTATCCAGTGGCTTAGCATGTTACTTGGCAGTGCAAATGGTGGGACACAATCCTTTGGTAGACCTGACTTCAGCAGTGGCCTCTCTCTTACATAAGGTCACCCAAGGGCAGAGAAGAGAGGGCCAAGACATGGGACAAAGAAGTTCCTCGGCAAAGGAGAGAGTGGTGGCTTTAGGCCATTTGGCCATGTCTTGCTTTTGCCCTAACAATCCCTCTTCTCTCCTCCAGCCAACAAAAGGAAGCAAAGTGAACAGCCAAGACTGCTGGAAATCAGAAATTATATTTAACGTCATGGGCCATGACACAAAGTTCCCAGTTACAAATAATACCACTCTTCTATGAAAAAAGAGAAAGCATTCCTGGCAGGGGTTGGACTTGGGCTGTCCCCTTGTCCCCTCTCTGCAACGCCTTGTACTTCCCCAGCATCTCAGCACACTCAAATAACCCCCGTCATGGTTTACGCAATTATGAGAATGAATGAGTTATGGGATGGAGCCATCCCAAATCACAGCTCCTTGGGGTCAATGAATTCTCCAATATCTCATTTTACTTACGCTACCAGAAAAACAATAATGCCAGCAAGTCCCCAAGCACAGTCACAGAGGCTGGGACTCTGCCAGTTGCTATAGATAAGAAGATCCAACTGGCACTTAGATAACCCCAAGGCTGGTAAGAAATGTCCTGTGACTCTTCACAAGGGGAAAACCGTGCAGTGAAGACCACAGGAGCCTTCTCCACACAGCAGGCACTTTTCAGGCTGCCCTGAATTAAGATGGTGTCTGCTGGGGTCACTCTGAATGATGACAGTACCTGAAGACAAGATTTGTCCCTCTAAGACCGTAATTTTAGCTTCCTGCTGGTAGTTTTAACTCGTAACCCAGGTTGTGTGATCTAAAACTGAAATGTCTTGTCTAACCCAGCCCCAAGTTATAGTCAGCAAGAGAGATGATGACCTCTGTTTGAAGTAGAGGTGGAGATGGATCATGTCAAGCTTACGCTTTCCCCATTTCACCCACGTCCTCCCCCTTTGCATGTCCATGGTGCTCCTCAGCACCTTGGCTGTATGAGGGAGGTTGGTGACAACAGCCTTACACTGGCAGGAGGGGATGGGGCAGGGGAGAAGAAGCAGTGAAGATGTGCATTTTCTTGGCCACGTGATGGAGAAATTTGTTTCTACTGTAATGCTGGGTGCATCCTGCATGATAAAGATGCCACGCTGATAAATGATGGGGAAGGGTCTGTGCGAATGGAGATAAGGGTTTGGGCAGAGACTTGGCAGCAGCAGACAGATGATGAGGCACTGGAACAGGTTGCCCAGAGAAGTTGTGGGTGCCCCATCCCTGGAGGGGTTCAAGACCAGGTTGGATGGGGCTTGGAGCAACCTGGTCTGCTGGGAGGTGTCCCTGCCCAGGGCAGGGGGGTTGGAACTGGGTGATCTTTAAGGTCCCTTCCAACCCAAACCATTCTATGATTCTATAAGTCTATGATTGACTTCTTATTGAACATAGCATAGGTAGACCAGTCCAAGTTATCCAAAAATCTCTCTGGAGGCAACATCAACCCACAGCAGCCATCACTGGGTACGTGTTCAACTGTAGCCTGCCCCAAACAGATGCATTTTGCACCTTTTGGTATATTTTCCCCACTTTTAAAACCCAGCTGAGCTGAGCCATGTGTGGGCATATAAAAAAGAAGGACTAGAACAGGGTTAACATACAGGGAGGTGAAGCAGAAGTGACTTTCCTGGGCAATGCACTGGGCTCCCCCTTAGATTCTCAGTGCTTTCTTTTTCTCATGCCCCTTTTAAAATCACCCAAACTCATTCAGGTCCTGCCTAACCCTATAACTCACAAACCCCTGAGTAAAATTCAGTTAGCTCCCAGGGGAATAACCCGAGCAGTGAAGCGGGACTCGCCCAAGGGTGGTATCAGCAGAGGGTGCTCCTCGCACGCTCTGCGGAGGCACAGCTTGGAGCCGGCACATTCCCACATGCCAGACGCTCGCTGCAGCAAAATGCAAATTCACGCTGCCCAGATCCCCGGAAAACAGATGCTCATCCCAACCTCCCTTTCCTTCCATGACAGCAAACATGCCCAGGGATCCTTTAAAGGCGGCATTTAAAGCCACTTCCTAAAATAAAATAGCAGGCAGCTCTTCCTGCCTCCAAACACCGGTGCTTGGCCATGCTAAGTTTGCTGCTGGGATCCAGGGGGATTAGAAGCTACATTTAATCTTCCCAGAATGACTAATCCTCCAGGGCTGAATAAACTCAATCTACACACAAATACAGCCTGGGGTGCTGGGTGGCCACCCTGACCGTCTCCCCAGATCCCGGTCCCCTTGTGCCCCTGTTCTGGATGGGGATTTGGGCAAGGGAGAGGTCCATGGGAGCATCCAGCTGGGTGTCCTCATACCAAAAGCTCAGCTCAGCTCCTCGTGAGAGCAGCACACAGGATGACAAAAGCAATATTTACGATGCTTATCTTCCTCCCTGCTAGGAACAAACCAGCTCGTGCTTGGCGATGTGGAATTAAATGCCTTCCATGCAAGGAAGCAAACACGTTTGGGGTTTTTAGGTGGGAAAAAAGGCTGGCAGATGGGGGATGCAACAGAGTATAAAACCAGGAGCAGCAGGGGTAGGTGGGACAGGATTTGCTTGGGCTAACCAGGGGGTTTCCAGTGAAACGAGCAGGGAGCAGGGAGGTCTTCATGCCCTGCAGTTCATCTGGGGAGCTCCTTGCTGCAGGATGTTGGGGATGCCAAGTTTTTTTTCCACTTTCTTGTAGCGACAAAAGGTAGCAGATGCATTTAGCAAGGGCTGTTAAATCCTATGTTCTGGCTTAGAAAGTCCTTGAGCCGAAGGGTGGAAGACTGAGAAAATGTTTTAAGGAAATAATATTATGTGATTGCTTGGTTATAATAGCCCTTTTATTGTATTTTTGTTTTCTGCTGTGCTTTTGCAGAGCCCCCTCTGACTTCTCCAAGACCAGCGGAGAGAAAGGCTCCACCGAACCCTTCCTGCCTTCACCCACTGAGCTGGAGCCAAACCCAGTAGCCATGCTCCCTCTACTGGTCTTACTGGTCCTCCAGTCAGGTCCTCCCTGCCTGGCAGTGGCACTCAGGGAGGGAAGGACAGATGGACCATGCAGTGTGGCGTTCAGGAGGAACTTTGCATGGCCTTACCAGGGGACGGGAGAAGAGGTGTCGCTGGGCTGAGCTGGCAGCTAAGTTTTAGCTGAGAGGTTGGTCCAACACTGGCCAAGCAGCGGCTTACGGCCAAAAATAATTTACAGAATATATATTGCATATAATCATTACAGCCACTTAAATAGCTCATGGCAATTCTAGCATTTTCTAAAGCAACCTTGAGAATAATTTATTGGGAACCCACTTGGTGTTTCCTATTAAACATCGTAAAATATTGCCTGTGCTTTATGGTAAAACTCACCACAAGCTTTTCTGGGTTTTGTTCCCATTCCTCCCCAGAAGACTATGATATACCTTTTGGGGGCCATGCTTTGAAGCTCATCCAGAAGCCCTTAAATCACAAGTTAAGCTCTTAGGTTAGCCATAAAATAACTCACTGCAGGTCCTCAGCATCACTTTCTGCCATGCCTTTGAGCAAAAAAACTCAATGGCAGTAGGACGCACGCAAGGTAGACTTACTCTGATGGATGGTCTTGTAGAGAGGCAACTTGGAGATGCAGGTCATCCAGCTGAGACGTGGGAAGTTTGGCTAGCGTATACCAGCTTCCAGCACAAAATTAAGTGGATTTACATGAATTGTCCACAACAGTGGAAAGTGGAGGGTGATGCTCTGGTTCAACCCAGCACATCTGCTCTACCAGTTGCACCCAGGCCCTATGAGAGGCAATCCCAGCTTGCACAGTGCTGGATGCCGCTAATCAGACAAGGTCACAGACAATATTGGTCTTTGCTCATTCACCTTATCCCAGGAGGCATATTGGGGATGAGATGGAAATTTAAATGAAGGTAGGAGAAACCAAGGAAAATCAGAAAGCTCCAATTTTCCTTGTGCAACATTTGCTTTTGGAGTATCCTGGAGGTGGTGCCTTTACAGGCAGATCTAAGTATATCCGTGGTGTTGCTCTTCTGGATGCAGTTTGCCTTGATATCCAGTGATGTTTCCACTCTGACGAAAAGGAGCAACGTTTGCTGGGACAAACTCTCTGTGTCACCAGGTTGTGCCTTGGCAAAGCTCCTGTTTCACCTGCAGCACTAGGGTCAATATTGTACTGAGCTGTGGCCTGCAAAAGGGGATGTTGTGACATTTTAGGCACCATCATTTTAGGGGCAGATGTGCCCATCTGAGTTGTTGTAACACAAGTGTGTGTAAGATCCACTCAGAAATGGTAGGAGAGATACAGACAGACCCTATCTTCTCACTTTTTTGCCCAGCTCTGACTTATGCCCTAAATTGATCTCCTTCCACACTAATCCTGCAGTTTGCACTCCAGGACCTTGAACATTTTGGGTCTGTTTTACTGGGGATGTGTGCTTTTTTTCTCCCTGACAAAATGAAGAGAGAAACCTCATGTTTTACGGTTGAATTGTGGGGCTGAGACTCGAAAGAGCTGGCTCTTACCTCTTGTTGATGGGTGACATTGGGCACATCATCTCTGGTCCTCTCTTTGCTCCAGCTCCCCCTCATCCTTATCCCAGGCCCTACTCTATGCAGGATGGACTCTCAACCTGGGCTCTTGTTTTTCCTTTGGGGTGATAAGTCCTTTGGCCGTTTGGGCTCCCCACTTCATTTTACCTGGACTGCAGCACCCAGCTCCTGATTCTAGGCTATCTCTAACCAGCTGTGTGCCTCCCATCTGAGTTCCCTCAATGGGTGATGTTTCATTAAAGGAATTATCTTACAAATTCCCATAGCTTCGTCTTTCCTAGAAACTCACTTCCTTGCACGGCCCATGAACTCTTTTGCTGCATTGCTCAGATTTGTACCCACTTGTGATGGCTCTGAGGCAGGACTTCGTGCTGGTCCATGCATTCATGCCATGCCAAGGGGATACCAGATAGAGATTAAGGTCAAAGGCCTGCCACATGCATTAAAGTAAATCTGGAAGTGTCACAAAAGTCCCTCTCAGGGGAACAGCAACTCTGTGAGACTGCCCAGTGCACACCCAGCTTTACCCATCCAGCCTCTTCCCCAGCAGAAGCGGGTGCTGACCTTGCAGGGCACCAGGACCTCTTGGATTTTGGTCAAAACTTGGCCCTGTGTCCACTGGGTAAATGCTGAGCAACCTGAAGAGCAAGAGTGTCGCAATATACCTAAGGGAAACAGGCAAGGGTAGATTTCCCTAACTGCTGGAATGTAGCCAGGTTAAATGGGTGGGTAAAAGGCAGATGAATAAAGGATGGGCTTGTAAAAATGGTGGTCTGTGTTTTTTTCTGGTTTTTGCAGTAATCTGAGAGCTGTGAAGACAATCCTGCCTCAAGCCTTCAACAATGACCTCCAAGCACCCCATGTCACAACTGCTGGCCCCAGACTGCCTCCAAACACCAAGGAGGTCCCCGAGTCTCCTATGAGCCAATGGGACTGGTGGCACTTACCGTGATGGGGAAGTAGTCCCTCATGTACCTCCAGATGATGCTGTTCCGGAGAGCGTTGATCTTCCTCCCACCCTTGCTGGGTTTTTCCCTGTCTATGAACCACCATGCAGCGTAGAGGGCACTGACCAGCCAAAAACGGGTGAAGAAGAGGGCGATGAAGGCAGCTATGCAGCACTGTGCTGAGAGAAAAGCCAGACAGTGAGATGGCAGTTGGGTTAGGTGGGCATTGAGAGAGGAATGATTCACTTGAAGGGACTTGGTCTTTTTGGACCTGGGATGGAGCCCAGGTCTTCACTGGGCTTGTTGCTGAATTATTTTATCAGTGTGAAGGCACCTTTGATGGAAATAAATGGTTTCTTTCCCATCTGCCCCGGGAACCTGCAGAACAACCAAGCACCATCCTTGCAGCAACCACCTATTTCTCCAAAGGCCACCGTGTCCCCCTCTTCTCACAAGACCAATGGACCTCACTGCATCCAGGGGGTCCTCATGGATCAGATCTCTATCCCTTTGCTGTCTGGCTTTTCTCTGGAGTCGGTCTGACCTCTGCAACGATAATGCCTGTGTTTTACACCAAAACTCCTGTTAATACCCTCTGATGACACCTGATATTTTGCAACAACAGCAAAGCAGGCCACCGTGCTCTATCTGTACAGTCCCTGATAGCTTTGTCCTGAGCTATCAATTCCCCATTTTAAATGTGTCCTGGATTTTTTTATTTTTTATCTTCCCATAGATAAGATTTTACTCTTTATTGAGTTTTTACTTATTGTTTTTGGACCTTTTCCTCCACTTTTCGGGTTCACTCTCAACTTTAATCCTGGCCTCTAGAGGATTTTCAGTCCTTTCAACTCGGTGTCATCACAGATTTTGTAAGAATGGTCTATTTCATTCCCTAAGACATTAATGACTTGGGACTTTCCCAAGTCATTAAAGACTTTTCTGAGCTGCTTCCAGTCAGTGCGCAGCTTTGCCCTCTACCTCCCACTTCCCTCGTGCCCTGTGTTTTGGCACAGGAACAAGAGAAGAGAAGTCTGTGTGCAAACAAGCATCCCTTGGTACATCAAATCCCACCCAAGCCCAACACTCTCTGTCTGTACAGAGACTGGGAAGCACTGATGGCCACCAAGCTGCCACCTGGTAAAGCAGATGCCCTAAAAAGTGCCTGGGAAGAGCTGTGTCCTCTCCATCTGTCCCTCTGGAGCCTTGGTGTTGTCTGGGAAGGGGAAGACTGAGCTAAAAAAAACCCCATTCATCCAAGCGCTTTGCCTTCCCCAGCTCACGTGTTACATCATGCGTGGTAGGCTATATATAATTTGTTCTTCACTGGGTCTTCATCACAGATCCGGTACCCGGGGCTGAAGGATGTGAGGATGGAGATGCCCCATTCTGCTTCAGCTGTAAGATAGATGCATCCATGCCCTCATCCTCTGAGACCTGGATTTTCATCTTTGGGAGTCACCTGGCACCAGCCCTCTCCAGCTCATCTCAGCTAAGGTCTATCAGAGAAGAGGTATACAGTGCTCTCATTTAAGACTTCCTTGTACCTCCTGTTTGCATTTACTTAAGGATAAATAAGTAGGTCTGGTTTGTAGGGTCGTTGTTTGGTTTGGGGTTTTTTTTGTGATAAGCCACCCTGATCCCAGAGCTTTGCATGTGGAAACAAATCCCTGCCCCTTTCTAAAACACTGGTGGTGTTTTAAAGTATGATGGTACTGATAATTCCTATGGAGGGGAAAAAAGCAGTAATTTAACAGGATCCTAAATCTCCTTAAAGCTGAAATGGGATCTTCTGTCCTCATATAGGTAGAAACACTGTGGCAGGCGCCTGGGTAGGCAGGAATACAGTGCAGGGGAAGCACTACAGGTCTCTGCAGAGCAACAGGTCTAACCTGCAATGCATCCCCCAGGTCAGAACGAACCACTGCTCGTACCTGCCGCCACTCGCTTTCAAGTGCCACAGACCAGACACAATCTTAGTAACTCTTGAGAAAAACAGCATACAGCAGGAAACGGAGCTCCAGGGTCCACATGACACACAAACACTGCTTGAGGGACAACGCGGAGGTTGCAATTTTACTGCACCTGGGACCCACATCATCAGGTCTGCTGCAAAACCCTGCAATGACTAGTTCTCCTTTTATCATACTGTGCAAAGCTCAAAGTACATTCTGCAAATTGAAGGAGTGGTTCTGGTCCAAATCCACGCACTTATCATTCAAGTGAGGCTTTATCTTGCAATTATATAATTATTAATTTCTCCCTCGATTCATTTGCAATTCAACAGGGGTTTTTTTTCTTTTGTTTTGTTTTTTTTTTTTTTTAGGGCAGAATTTGCACACAGTGACCTTTGATCAATCTTAAGATTTTTTTTTTTTTTGGTGCTTGTAAAATCTTATGGTATCCTGGTTGCTGTGGGAAAGGAGCATATTTGTGTCCTAGCATGGATCCTCAGCCTGAAAGTTGCTGTGGATGGGACCAAAGAGAGAGGAAAGTTCCAGAAAATGGACAGTTAAATCCTACTGTCTGCAATCCCAGCCTTAGGCAGACATATGATTTTTTATGGGTTGTATTTTGCCAAGAAGGGGGCACTCTGTACCGCTGCCTGGTGTGCGAGGGGGAGTCACCAATCAAGGGGGATTGCTGTCCCCCTTCCAACTTTCTTGCATGTTTTGCAAGTTCTGTGTGAGTCTGTTCTTGTGTGTCAGGTCCTCAAAATCTTCAATGAAAACATAGTTGATCCCATCGGTTAGACACCGAGACTTTCTGGACCACCAGTGGTGAGATATTTGCCCCAGAGCCTCATTGCTTCTTCCTGAAAGCACATCAGGTCCCCAGGCTGGGTCCGCCACCAGCCCCACTGCCCGGTTCTTCATGGTCTTCAGCCTGGCTCCAGGATCCCTTCACCAGCACCGACCCAGCCTCTTTTAGGTTACACAAGTGACTCTTCACATCTTGGTGTTTCCTTGTTCTCCAAGCTGCTGAAAAATTACCTCCCACCCAAGAAACAGCCAAATGCTGCATCCATTTGAGCTAAGGGCTAGGGGGAAGGACTGTGCACCAGGAGCCAAGATCTATTTCTATTCCTGCAAATCCCAAGTCTTTCCTGAATCCACGCTGGAGGGGAACACATGGGTTCAGCTCCTAGAGGCAGAGCAGCAAGGACAACCTAAAGCCAACCTAAAGCTTTTCTGCAGGACAGGGATGGGTGGCAAACCGGAATGCTTGCTTATTGTGAGGCTGTTCCCCATAATCATTGCATTCTTCCCTTGAGAGGAATGCCAAGAGGAAAATAAGGAACGATGAAGGTTTCTTGTCTGTCCCTCCCTGGACTGGGGACCACTTCAGAGCTGCCCAGATGAGAACCATATTTCCCTCAGCATTTGCTTTCCTAAAAACAAGTGTCATATTCTGGGCCACCTGCCAGGCAAACACTTTAAAGGATATCACGAACATGGCATTAGGCTCTTGGCCAGAGAACCTCAGCAGATACCTCCCTGCTGGGGCCAAGCTCCAGCCTACGTACAACCCGCTGTGCCCACAAAGCAACCCACAAAGGGCTGTCGGGTCTTGGAAATGTCTCTGGAAGAGATGGCAGTCTGTGTCATGGTGGGGATGGGGGGAAACCAGCAAGTCTCCAGTTCATTAGAAACCCATCTTTGAACCCCATCGGCTGTCAGGGCTCTGCAGAGCCAAACAAGGTCTCCAGCTTAGAATCATAGAATGGTTTGGGTTGGAAGGGACCTTAAAGACCTTCTAGTTCCAACACCCAGCTTGATCAAAGCTCTCCATGGGAGCAAGCTCTCTGGTGAGGTTGGGGACTGCAGGCACATCAGGCGCATAAATGGCAATGAGATGTGATTGTGGCATGGCACTGCCTCACTGCCTTTACAGTATTCTTTAAGGGAAAGGAGGGGAGAATTACCTTTATCATCCATCCATAGCATCACTGTAATTTTTACCTTCCACCTTTCTGCCCCCATAACTCCCTTGATTCCCAGCCTCAGGCTGCAAACTCTCAAGCCATGGTTGTATACTCAGGTGGAACAGGCAGGTTTGGCGGTGTGGTTGCAAACAGATGTGACCCTCATCTCCTCCCTCTGCAGGTCTGGACTTTTGCGAGGTAGCCCAACTGCACATGCTAAATTGCTATAAAATGGCTAAAGCCCTTACACAGAGCCCTTTCAAGGCAGACATCACCATGGGCTGCAAGAGGAGGTCTAAGGGCATCATGCACGTCTTTGTAATCACATCAATTCAGTTGTCTGAAAATGGCCAGGTATCCTAGGCTGGGCTGAGATTAGCTGTTGCACCATCTGCACTCTCATGGAAAGCAAAGAGAGACCCCCTTCAAATTAAAACCAAAGCCAGAGGGCCCTTGACAAGAAGGAAAGCTCCATACAGACCCTAAATCTTACACTTTCTACTCAGGCCAGATGCAGGGAGGTTTGCCTGTGGTTGTCTGTAGTGGGGTGTCATTCTGTGTGAAGCAGTTGTAGGACATTCTTAAACTGCTGGACCAACAAGATCTGCACCCAGCCTGTCGACCAGGGGTGCTTCTGAAGCATCTTTTCATGATCCAGGACCCAGCACCTCACATCTCCATGGCCACACGGGAGTCAGCAAAGAGAAGATTCATTCATGTGGATGTGGTGGCTTTCTTGGATGCCTTCACAGGCCAAGCGGTTTCCTAAGTTGGCTCCCTCAAAGAAGCTCAGAGCAAAAATGAAGTGTTTGGTGGTGGGTATCCTGTGTTAAGTAGTTTTTTTGCAAGCTGCGAGTCCCTCCCCGGATGAAAACATGGACATATCGCAGAAAACACACATGTATATTCCACAGACACCTAGTTAGCCACAGGCTACAAAGCACATGGGGGACTTTTCTGGCCAAGTCCAAACAGGGACCACGTCCCATCAAGATGGTGCTGGGACCAACATTGGTGCTAACCCAGCACTTGCTCATTCAGCCTGAAATAAAGAAAACAGCAGCCTATGGAAAGAGATTTTTGGCATCGCAGAAGCCCCAGAGGGAGTCAGATTTATATTGCAGTTATCAGGAGGTTTTGTGACCTGCATATTGCTGTGGTCCCCAATGTCAGCCTAGAGTCCCTAACAGTGATAGCCTACACAGATCATAGAATCATAGAAGAGTTAGAGCTGGAAGGGACCTTCAAGATCATCCAGTTCCAACTCCCTGCCCTGGGCAGGGACACCTCCCACCAGCCCAGGTTGATCCAAGCCCCGTCCAACCTGGCCTTGAACCCCTCCAGGGATGGGACAGCCACAGCTTCTCTGGGCAACCTGGGCCAGGGGCTCACCACCCTCACAGACAGAATTTCTTCCTGAGATCTCATCTCAGTCTCCCCTCTTTCAGTTTAAAACCCTTCCCCCTCGTCCCATGGCTCCCCTCCCTGATCCAGAGTCCCTCCCCAGCTTTCCTGGAGCCCCTGGAGGGACTGGCAGGGGGTCCAAGGGCTCCCCCGAGCCTTCTCTTCTCCCGGCTGAACNGTCCTCCCAGCAGAGGGGCTCCAGCCCTCCCAGCATCTCCGGGGCCTCCTCCGGCCCCGCTCCAACAGCTCCGTGTCTCTCCTGTGCTGAGGCCCCAGCGCTGGAGGCAGCACTGCAGGGGGGTCTCCCCCGAGCGGAGCAGAGGGGCAGAATCTCCCCCCTGGCCCTGCTGCCCACGCTGCTGGGGATGCAGCCCAGGCTGCGGGGGGGTTTCTGGGCTGCCAGCGCACATTGCCGGCTCCTGTTGAGCTTCTCATCCACCAACACCCCCAAGTCCTTCTCCTCAGGGCTGCTGTCATCCACCTGTACCCCTCAGCAGAGCCAAGCCTGGCCAGGCTGTCCCATGCTGTGGACTACGCTCTGCTGTCAAGGGGACCTGACTCACGCTGGCACCGCACGCCCTTTGAGCCAACCCTGGTGATTGAAAGGGTTCAAAGGCTGCGTCCCATACGCTGGATCTGCAGAGGCGACGTGCACAAATCTCCTGCCCCTGCACTGGGTTTGTTTGCACAGGTTCAGCCCTACACTAATGCTTCTGCATGGTGTGTCTGGGTGGATGTCCATGCCCAAATCCATGGAGACCAGGAATGAGAGAGGCAGTGGGAAGCAGTGCAGCAGGTCTGGGCACCAGCCTGCTGATTTCGGTGCCCTGCAGAAACCTGGCTCCGCTGGATTAGGAGGGGGCACTGGTCAGTACTGGGATCCTGCAGTAGGGAGGTGATGGAATCCCCACTCCACACCCTGCATCCCGTCCTTGAACCGTGCACTCTCCTTCCAGCAGCTGTCGGAAGCAAATGGCACCTTTTGTCTCATTTCCCTTGCCAGGAGCATCCTCGGGAAAGGCGGACAATGCCCTGCCTGTTGCCAGGGATGCCGCGGCAGAGCTGCTGCACTCATCCAGCACCCCACGGGGAATGAATGAGCCCCTCGCCCCGCGCTTGGCTTCTCGGGGCGGGGGAATGCATTCCCACAACCATAGCAACAGCGGTGGCTGTTGGGATCTCCAGCCAAAGGGCTGTGCAAATGCCTGGCCGTGTGTTTTCAGGAGCCCTTTTCTGGCAGCAGCAGGAGGAGCCTGTCTCAGAGAGAAAGGAGGCAAATCCTGCCCACAGAAAGGCTGATCTCTGTGCCTGAGGGTTCTAACTGAGTGCGGTACTGGGTGTTCAGCAGCTCATGGGATGAAATTAAGGGTATCCCTTAGCATCAAACTTTCACAGTTGTTAAACTGGGAGCTTTGAGGTGGAAAGCTGCGGGCTTAAAGAAACTTTGTAAAATGAACCAAACCAGCTGGAATCCCTCCACAAGGTTTGGTTACCACCTTTCTAGTGCCTTTCTTATAGCATTTCTTAACTGCTTTTTGTTTCAGATTGTATCACAAAAAAAACCTGCAAAATCAAAGTAAAAAGGTTCCAGGGGAAGGCAGCAATCTCTGGAAGGCCAGACATGGAGGAGGTGTGGGTTCGGGTCTCACCCTCATTCAGAGCAAGCTGTATTTCCATGTAGTGATAGGACGAGGGGTAATAGCTTCAAACTGTAAGAGGGGAGATTTAGATTAGATCTCAGGAAGACATTTTTCACTCTGAGGGTGGTAAGCCCCTGGCCCAGGTTGCCCAGAGCAGCTGTGGCTGCCCCATCCCTGGAGGGGTTCAAGGCCAGGTTGGACGGGGCTTGGAGCAACCTGGGCTGGTGGGAGGTGTCCCTGCCCAGGGCAGGGGGGTTGGAACTGGATGATCTTGAAGGTCCCTTCCAACACAAACCATTGTATGGTTCTATGATTCCCTGTGGGAAGCAGAGTCTGCATTTTGAACAGCTCCACGTTACCCTCCGACTGTGGAGGATTCCTCCCTCCTGCCCATTTTCTGGCTTTCTGCTGGTTCCAGCAGTCATTGCCATCACTGAAAAGTCAAGTGCCAGTTTGAACCCGATACCAAGAAGAAACAAACCTACAGTGCAAGATGTTTTGCTGGGAAACACTGTTGATGCTCCGTAAACCCCAGCTGCATCCATGCTCGGAGTGGGGATGTGAGGTTATATCCCTTGTTGACATCACAGCCACATCTCTACTGTCTCCCATCCCGTCCAGGCACCATGGAATGAAATCTGGGTTCACGGGCAGAGAGGGAGCTACAGAACACCCCAAAATGTTCGTCTGGCCAATTGGGTCCAAGGCTGTGTGGCTTTTGCCAGATCTCCCCTCCCCTCCGCCTTTAACCCGTGTCTCCTCCTGCAAGGTTGTCTCCGGTGCGCAGGGGAAGGTTGATCACAGCTGCGATCTCTTTTGCACTAGAACAACCCAAGGTTTATAACACAAGTACGGGATGGCATCAAGTGCCCTGAACTCTGCCATGCCGTAACCGTGCTCTGTGGCAGCTCAGCTGGCCGTGCCACCACTGCCATACTGGATTTCCCCTCCATCTTGAGAGGGATGTCCTCCAGCTTGTCCCAGAGCAACCCAAGGGGCCACATCGGTTACACCTCTCCAGAGCAGCTCAGCAGAGCCCATTTGCTGACCCAGAGGGTGAACGGCGTTGTCCAGTCGTGTCCATGTTGCTGATTCTCTTCCCTTCCAATAAAGAGCATCCTCACCCATCCTGGCTACCAGCAATGGTCCCTGGCCTCTGCCAGTGCCCAAACTGTGCCAACGTGTAGTTTGGCAGAGTGTTACTTAGCCTGGGCCAAACCTATGCCAAGAAGCATGCAAAAAGCTACACCACATGGATCAGTATGGCGCAGTGCTCCAGTCCAACAGACACGGGTGTGGAAGTGGCCATTCAGCCCCAGGTCTGTAGCAGAGCTTGGATGGAGGCATCTCAGAAACTTAACGAAGCTCTGAAGCATAGCTTACGCTTTCCTTGGAGGAATTGTTTTGGAGACACTAGTGTGCCAGGACCCATAGGACCCACATATATATATATATTTAAAAAAATATGTGTGTATATATATATATACACACACACACACACACACACAAAGATGTGCTGCCTTCGTATACTGGGACTAGTCAACAACTGTCCCGCCTCAGATCCCATCTGAGATTTAAGAATTGGCAAGACAATGGGAAACTCTGGGATGTCACCTTCCAGCTTGGCTCCTAATGGGCTGTAAATCGCCCCAGACAGTTTGCACTCTATGATAACCTGGCTCTGGGTCTCCCATCTTCTTATTTCCCAGTGCATCCTATCCAAAACCGCGTGTCTCTCATTTCCATCAGCACCTGATGCCCTCCACAGTGAATTTGTCTGGGTCCCAGTTTGCTAATATGTCTCCTTCCCCAACCTGCTTGAGTTTTCCTGGAAAAATGCCCCTTTGGGGTGTGCAGGGGCATCTGTATAAAGTGAAGTGTCTGTTCCCAGGGTTGCAGAGCAGAGTCCCTCGTGCTTTTCCCACCCTACCATCCCTCGGGCATGGGAATGCCATTTCTCATGACTAACGCTGCGCAGCGCAGCACCTTGGACCAGGAAAACACTAAACCTAAAGAGTAGGAGAAGCTGAAACCCCACACGGGTGTAGCTCCCACATAAGACCCATAGATGTTCCCAAGCACAGACAAGCAGATGTGCACTTCCCTAGTGCCACCATGCTCAGAACGGGTGGCAAGAAGAAAGCAAAGAAAGGAAAAAAAAGGGGAAAAAATATGCTTTAGTGAGAAAGAGCCTCCCACACTGCTCTCCACACAGTGAGACAAACCGAGACACGCGAGCGCAATGTCTGCTGTGAATCACTTGTCCTTACATGGCCTGAGATTCACTGCAGGCTCCCAGAAGATGCCTTTAATGCCATTTTCCTTCAGTCCCAGACCTTCAGTCCCAGGTCTTCCCTGGGGTCGGGGACAGAAGGGGTTGGGGCAAAAGCTGCTCTGCTGTCTCAGAGATGGAGGAGATGTCTCTTACCTAGCCCTAGGAAGCTGAAGACCCATTGAACCACTGATGCCGTCTGAAGCCTTCTCTGCAGGGGCAGGGAGAGCGGAGCAAACTCAACCTTCATCTTGGGCTCTGCGTGCGTGTCTGGAAAGGAGAAGGAAGCTCCGCAAGTGGCAAATGCAAAGTGCAAAGTCGCCCGTCAATATTTACCCAGTCTTACAGTGTAGGGGATTGTGCAATGTACAGTGGCGGTGGTGGCTGCCCGCAACCGCCTTCCCATATGGGGAGGAGAAGGACGCTGCCGGGAGGTGTCATCAGCTTTCTGTCAACGTGACTCACCACGTGGTTAGATGGTGAGGATTTCATGCTTTTACCACCCAAATCCGAGAAGTAAACTCCCTTCAGGACCCAGTCCTGCCTTCGCATGCTTGTCTTTTTCAAATTTTGCAATATTTGGATGTTCGCAGAAAGGATGAGGCATTTGTGTGCGTGAACGAGGCTTTATTTTCCCCATCCCCCTACAAATGACCCTGCGCATGGCAGGAAGGGAAAAGCAGAAGAGACAAGCATGGGCAGGTCACTTGTATTTGCAAGTGATGTGGTGTGGCTGGGCTTCAGTCTCAGCCAAGGAGGTGGGCAAACGACGCAAGGGTGTTTCACTGCTGAGCACGGGGGTACATGAGCAACCTCGTGCCTCTGCCAGCAGATGGATGGATGGATGGACGGACGGATGGATGAGCACAGGGGTACACGAGCAACCTCACACCTCTGCCAGTGGAAGGATGGGTGGATGGACGGATGGACGGATGGGGCAGACAAGTGCCCATGTACATCCTTGCACATGAGAAAGGAAATACTACCTCCCTTTTGCATCTCTACCTCCAAGCAAGTGCACAGTCTGAACCCCTGTCTAGTCACAGGCAAAGGGCTGCAATTTACTGGATGGAAAAAAAATCAGAAATTTTTGGGAAAAAACCCTCAGGAGACTGACAAGCCGCTCAGGTAAACAAAGAAATCATCTCATGAGAGGCCTGAGAAAACCAAGGGTCTCGCTGTAACCAGGATACAGAATAATACCGCTAACAGACTGAATTAAACAATAAGCCGATGCACTGCTAAAGTACCGGCGCGCATACAAAGGCGTCGCTTGCTTGTCTAAGGGGCATTTCAAATCCCCAAGCTCACCGCGGCCAAGAATTACAGAACAAAACTAAAAACAACCCTTGGCACAAGCAAATCAGAGGTGTTAGCTGAAAAATAATCCCTCCTCTTTGTCAGGCCCTAGGAAGACGCAGGGCTATGAGGAACTTACGTCTGTTAGAGTCCATTTTCCGGAGACACCAGAAACAACAGAGCTCTGGTGAAACCCCAAGGGCTCTTTCCTAAAGGCACTGGTTGCTTTAATTGAGCTGAGACTGGTTTAGATGTAGCTTGCATCTCTCCCCATCCTTTGTCTTCTGCTGCAAATGTTGGGACCTGTGTCTGCTTTGAGAAAGCAAAGAAGGCTTTTAACTCTTTCAACTCTGTTGCCTGGAGACAAGATGTTTCCTGCTGAGAAACCACCAGCAATTTCCAAAATGCTGCGTGGAGATCTGCAGATCCAGGGCCCCTGGTCTTCCTGGGCCATGCAAACCCTGGCATGGTCAGGGAGGTGCATGGTGGGACCAAGGAGGGGAAAGTCCTTGGAGGGAAACCCCTGGTCCGTGGACAATGTTTTAGGGAGGTGGTTTCCATCCTGCAGGCTTGTCCTCACAGGAGCTCAACCATACCAGAGAGCTCTGTTGGTTTTTGCTAGTGCAAAGGGTCACGCCTGAGCCCTGGGGACACCCAGATACATGGAAAGCATTTTCTGTTCCCAGAAATTCCAGGCTAAGCCTTGGGGCAGTTTTATTGCTGATTCCCCAAGCACGTGTATTGCAAAAAGAACAGCTTCTTGTTTGTGGTTTGGGGTTTTTTTTATGACAAGGGAAGCTCCATGTTCTGGATTTATTATGAACGAGTCGGCTCCTTGGAAGAGCTGACCAAGGAGTGAAGCAAGTCTCCGCTGGGTAATAAATATTTATGCCCTGCTTTGCTGTGGATATGTTATTTGCATTTTGTCTTTTGACTTCCTTAAATCAAGGGAGAAAAATGCCTACTTATAGAGGGCTTTGAAATCTTCTGCTTAAATTAGAGAGGGATCAGAGATTTCCAGACAATCAGGAGGAGCCGAGAGAGCTGCCTCTCCTTGCTGTGTGTCGATAATATAAAATCTGTGGCTTGTTTTAGGGAAAAGCAGAGCTGTTTCTCTGAAGCACTAAACTAGCTAAGCAGTAGGTGACATGCCCAAACACTGAACCCTGATCTCTACAGCCTACGTCTTGATATCCAGGTCAGCCTCATGCATGTAGTTGTCTTGGTTACCAACAGATGGTTGAATCAAGAGGTAAAACCGAGTGCTGCCAGATATGCTGAAGCCATTCAGGCTCTACAGACCCCATCCAACCCCCATTTGATTCTTTTTCTCCCCCGGAAAGTGTTCAGGGCCCCTATATCGCCCTCAGACTCCTCTGATACTTGGGAAATAAAGAAGAAATCAACTGCGGTCAATGTATTTCTTGTCCTTGAGAACTTTGCAGGTCTCCCAGGCTTGGGAAAGGGCTTGTTTTCACCCACACAATACGATTGCCCACAGGTATGGCCAGGGCAGTGATTTCTCACCCCATCTTGGCACTGGATCCAGTTTGGACTCCTCAATACCAGGCAGAACAGGGTAGATGGGAGTGAGCCCAGCTGAGAGGCTGGGAGCTGGATGTGCGCAGTGGGAGTGGTGGCAAAGAGGGTTTATACAGCTGTCTGCAGCTTCCAACTGGGATGACAGAGAGAAGACAGAGATGGGCTCTCCTCGGAGGTGCCCAGTGATGGAACGAGAGAGTACAGCCCAAGCTGGGACAAAAGAAATTCCTGTAAGATACAAGGAAGCATGTTTTTCCCTATGAGGGTGGTCAAACCCTGGAACAGGAGTCTGAGGGCAAGGAGGGGGAAATCTCCGTCCTTGGAGATGGTCAAACCTCACCTGGACATGACCATAAGCAACTTGATCTTGTCAGCCTTTTTTTGAGTGGGGGCTTGGAGAAGAAACACCGGAGACCCCTTCCATCCAAACTCACTCTGTGATCTCACCTGGCTTTCAGCATCTAAATGTTGGATGCTGAAGTCCAAACTAAGTAGCCCAGGATCCTTGCAGAGTCACAGCAGGGAACACTAACCTCCACAGTGAATCTATATAACTTATTTAGGTAATAGAAAGAGGCAAATTGCTCTCTGCAAGTGTTGGGATCTCTCCAAGGAAGACTTTAATCTAGCAGGAGGGGTTGAAGGGCAGGAACTTGAAAGGCCTATTTCAGCCTAGTTTAGCACTTCAGATTACACCCAAGCCTCAGACAGGCACTCATTTCTCTGCAGGGAGCCATCTCTGAAGGTCTCACCTTGCTCTTTGCCAGTCACATTCTCCTGCCATCCTCGTTTCCTCTTTCTCTTTCCTCCTGCCACTGTTTACATTCTGGCAGGAGAATCCTAGAATCATAGAATGGTTTGGGTTGGAAGGGACCTTAAAGATTATCTAGTTCCAACCCCCCTGCCATGGGCAGGGACACCTCCCACTAGACCAGGCTGCTCAAGCTGCAGAAGCGGGTGATTGTCTAAAAAGGTACCTCCATCAACTCTGGTGCTGCTTTTCAGATAGGTCCTGGTCTCATCATGGTCAACCCCAACCTTACTAAAGGATCTTGCTACTCTAGGACCACCCTTCACAACTCTTAATAGCCGTGGGGTCTTCTTTGAGGACTGGAAGGAAATATAACCAAAACCAAAAACCAGCCTCCTGATGGAGCTAGGCTGGTGTAAAACCCATCAGGTCAAAATAAGAAGAAGGACTTTAGCTTTACAGTGACTTCACATGAGTCTGGGCTGGAAATGGAGAAGTGAAGAGTCATCCTGTTGTGTCTGCGAGGGATCACCATGCCTTGCAGTGTCCTTTTTCTAGATAAGAGCCACCTTACATCACATCTGTCCTTGTAGTATCACAGTCCCCATCTTCCCTGCTCTGGGGGAAATGATTATATGAGATGGGAAGGATTTCTACTGGGAAATGAGAAGATACAGATTTATTCCCAGGCTTTCTGTGTAACTTTCACCAAGTCATTCAAACTCTCCCTGTCTGGACATGGGTGTTGATTTGTTATTTGAGAGCAATGATAACAGTGGAGAAAACTTCACTGGCCCTTAGGTGAACCTCTCCATGGCAGGACCTACCTACTAAAAGGCCCATCTAATTTCTCATGCAGCCGCATGTTTCTCTGGTGACTTTTACATCTTCCTTCTCTTGTCCTTGTTGCTGAGTTGGATTTCAGTTGTGGGGAGGCTAGGGTGGTTGTTTTCCTTGGGAACATCAAAGACAGGTATGGCAAGGACCTCTGGGACCACCCAGCGCTGATCACTAGCAATCCCTACAAGTCACACCTTAGCACATCCTGGGAAATTTTGCTGCTGGTTATTTTACCCTTATTGCTTAACTCTCACCTCCATGGCTTTTAAACCTCATTTTTCTCCATCTCTTGTAAGTTTCTCACCATTTCTCCTTATTTTCTGACATACTCAGGCACTTGCACACATGTGGCCCATGGTATAGCTCCAACTACATTCTCCTTGGCATTTTCTTTCTCAGGTATTTATAGTCATCCAATCTCTTATGGCTTGCAATTAGTCTGGGACTATTAAATTCCTTTAATCCCTCAATAGGTCGTCCTCTGTAATCCCTTTATCAGCAGCCCGTGCAACTCAGTTGATCAATGTCCATCTCTGAGCACGAGGAGGAGCCCGTAAAGCCCCGAGTCACCAAGCTCTAGGCTTTGCAAGTCACCAAGCTTTGTAAGTCAGCACAACGGGACGTGCCCATGAGACTTCACGAGTGGAGCAGGTTGAACATGGAGACCTGGCCACACTCGAGGATCAGCGCTGAGATAGCCTAACATGGAGGACCTGAAGGGACGCATACAAGGGGCAATGCAGTGGCATGTTTGGGAAGCCAGGACACCACGTAGCTGTCCTGCTTTGCCCTGCCAGGAGAAGCTGGTCATGGCTCCTTGTTGAGTCCCTTGTTGAAGCCCCACCGCAAGTAGACCCTATGGGACTTCATGCCCCAGTGGATGAGCTAGAAGCTCTCTCCAGATCACTGCTCCTCTCTTCTTATTATAGATAACTGTGGTTTTTTCCCTAAAGCCTCTCAGTCATTGGTATGTACTCCTAGAGCTTCCCACCAACTTAATTTCCCCTCCAGTGGGCAAAATTATCAGAAGGAAACCGAAGGTATCTTTCTGGTAGTTGTCCAGTGATTTCTCTGAGCCCCATCCCTCCCTGGCCCATCACTCCACCAGCAGTAAGTGTATCTCCCCTGGGAGGTCCTCCTTGCTGGCGATCTTCCCACCACACCAATGCTATGTCATACCATTGCACCAGGCTCGATCTTTGTCTGTCCCCAGCTCTGGGTAAGAGCATGGGTGTGAGAGAAACCCACTTCTGCCTGCTGCTGTTTTTTTTAAATATAAAATCTTTCAAATACTTCCAGATTTTGGTCCCTCTTCTACCTGTTGCAAAATCACTTCTTCTGAAATCCGGCTGTTTTACGCCAGTGATTTTCGTTACAGAATTTCATGTCCTTTTGAGCACTTGAATTATCGGTTGGATTCTTCTTTTCATGCACTTGAATTATTCTCTTCATGCAGCACTCCGATATGGATTTTCTTTGGCTTCCATCCCATTCAGCCTTGAAGCACCCTCCCAACATATATGAATCATAAACAAAGTTGACAAGGGAAACAAGAACACCCCAGGCAGCTCCTCGTTCCCAGTGGTTGTGTGTGGTTATCAAATGATTTAAGATGTGAGAAGCCACTAAAAATCCCCTGTAAGTTGCCACCCGCGGTGTTGTCATGTTCCCTTGTCCCTCGGTGATACATGCTGGGGACAAGAGCGGTTCAGACAAGCATCACTGGCACAGAGTTGGCACCTGTGTGAGTTCCTGGGACAACCCTACTGTGGCGGGGACACAGAGGCAGCCGTGCCGTTGAAGATAAATACAGGTAAACAAAGCTTTCCTACATCTAACTGGGGTAGTGTGGAGTTGAACACGCTTCACCAGGGGGTCTCCAGCTATGGTCCAGGTCTAGCTTTGGAGCTGGAGTCTCACTTACCTTTAGCCCATGAAGCTGATGTCCAGGGTCCCTCTATAATGGAGAAAGGCTCCTAAGGAGATATGGGGCTTACCCCAACCCCACCTTGTTATGATTTCTTTGTTTAATTTTCACTTCATTACAGCTCTTGTCGGTGATCTCCTGTGAGCACTGGGATAAGCCACCATCCCCTTCCTCCGACACTCGTGGGGAGGTTGGTGATTAGCCAGGAGCCAAGTGCCTTCCCTTGAGATGGCTACCACTTTACAACCTTTTTTTTCTAAATAAAACCACCTTCCCCTCCGATAATATCTTGCACTGAGCTTCGCCACACCATTCCTACAATGCCATAACATTGTTTCCTATAATAACTGGTGGATGCATGTGTACAGGGCCAGCAGGAGGACGTATACAGACAGCATGTGATGAGATGTTAGCTGGTGGTCCAAGAAAACAAGCCAATCCCTCTTCATCATCAGGTCCAGCAGAGAAAACCATAAATCTGTGCAAGCTCTTACAGCAGGAGCATCCACTCACATCATCCAGCCCGTGAGCGTGCTCTTCACGTCGTCATGAAATGCAGGAGGGACTCTCAGACCTGCCCCAGGATGGTCTCCAGTAGCTTCAGTTCGACTGAAAGACATCCTGGCTTCATCTGAGGATCCCAGAAGAAGATTCACCAGGTCCCCCATTAATCAGCTCCCAAAATGTCCCTGTTACCATTGCATGGAGGATGCTTGGAGCTATTCCTTGCCGCCACACTGGAGGATCCCAGCATGGATAGGACCAGGAACAAAAAAACTGGGGTCTACCCAAAGAAAAAGCTTATTTTGGGTGCTGCAAAACATCGGGCCTGCAGGGATGCAGGCATCAGGATGGAGGGATGGAGGGATGGAGAGATGAGGGGTGGAGAAATGGAGGGATGGGGAGATGGAAGGATGGAGAAAGGAGGGATGGAGTGAAGAAGGTTGGAGGGGAGAAGGTAGGGCACCCCACCATGGTGCCCTTAACATCATGTAGACTTTTGGGCAGGATCGAGCCCCATATGGGCACAGTCCCATGCTGAGTGACACCCAAGTCCTTGGCCATGCCCAAGACCAACGTCCCACCATGTGGCATCACTCTCGGCCGTGGCCTTTTCCCAGAAGAGCCTGAAGATGGAGAAAGCTATTCCTGCTTTCTGCCGCGGCAGCTGTAATTTAAACACGGAGGCATTTTTATGTATTTAACTCCCATCCTCTCCGAGGGAGGTTTGCAGCCAGCAAATCAATTTGGCTGATTAGAGCTAATGGATTTTACTTGACGTAAGCTATTAAACTATTTCCATAGCTGATTCCTGAAAGTGAATGAGCGGCCATGCTTCAAGATTTATATATAACTATATATTGCACTGCAGGAGACGCTAAGCAAATTTTTTTTTTTTTTTTTTTTTTCATTCTGCAGCTTCTAACTCCATCCAGGTCTGCCTGGTATCTGCAGAGCAGCAAAGAGGCTCCTGACGCTGCAAAACCCTCACCGAGCAGTTTCGCCCGTGTCTCTTCTTAAAAAAAAAATTAAAAAAAAAAATAAAATATTGAAAAAGATGGGTAGTGCATGACGGAGCGTTTTTCTGCAAGACCAGCCCAGGCTTGTTGCAGAGGAAGGAAGCTCAGAAAAAGGTATAAAATCACTTGGTGCAGGGGCAAATCTCCTTCCCGGAATGTGCAAACCCTGATGTGAAGGCACTGGTGGGTGCTCCAAAGAGGGACGTGGTGTGATGGGTTCGTACAGGCTCACACCCCCCAGGAACGCACTAATATATTACCTTCCTTTTATACTAAGGGCAATTAATTAGTCTAATAGCTCTTAGTGAAGCAAACCCCAAAATGGCAACGCAATTCTGAATGTTTTCTGCTGGAAGCGCCCAAGAACGCGCGGGGCATCTGTGGGCATCAGGTCTCAGACCAAGATGGGACGAGAGGTAATGGCTTCAAACTGGGAGAGGGGAGATTGGGATGAGATTTTAGGAAGAAATTCTTGGCTGTGAGGGTGGTGAGCCCCTGGCCCAGGTTGCCCAGAGAAGCTGTGGCTGCCCCATCCCTGGAGGGGTTCCAGGCCAGGTTGGACGGGGCTTGGAGCAACCTGGGCTGGTGGGAGGTGTCCCTGCCCAGGGCAGGGGGTGGAACTGGGTGATCTTTAAGGTCCCTTCCAACCCAAACCATTCCATGGGTTTTACACCCTCAAAAATCACTGTGGCAGCTTTGAGATAAATGAAAGCACAGAGAATATTTGTAAACAAACACATCCTTGAGGTTCGACGGCCAACAACCTTGATCCCGTTGCAATCTTTTGGTTGCACGTCTTCCTCGCAGACCTTGGGTCGCCATCGTAAGGTGATGTTTTTCCAGTTTTCCTTGCTGCTGTACCTATATATATATATATAGAATCATAGAATAATAGAATCATATTATGTTTTTTAATACCACAGTCCATCAGATGCAAAAAGATGTGGAAAAAGCTACTGGAAAAGGTGTTTTCCAGCGTGCGTGGAAACACAGGGCTGGGGTCTGACACCAGCAGCTTCAGGACAACTCTCCCATTTTCACTGCGTGACCTGGATGGGATGATCCTCTGCAAAAGGAAAGTGCAGCAAGAGCCACGTGCCTTCGGAATATTGGTTTTAAAGATAAAAATCAGCCTAAAAAGTGCTTAGCATTTCTATCATGGGTGCCAAGGAGCACCACCGTACTTCCAAAAACAATACACAGTGCATCGGTGCCCCAGGGCTCTGTCCTGACCTGGGAGATGCTCAGGAGCTTCCTAAGTCTTTAATTATAATCAACCTTTTTAATTGCATGCAATGTAAAAGCAAGGATGATATAATCCTTGTGTACAAAACAACACCTGTGTATAAACACCTCTATTTTTAATTAATTTATTGTTTTTTTCCAAAGGCTGCTCTTTCATTCGGCCATCCTTACCAGCGAGGGCTGCGATCCCATCTGTAAAATGGGTTTTCACAATTTACCTACAGGCGAGAAGGAAATTAAGCAAATCAAGGCAAAGACAAGCAAAAAAACCCACCCCACCTCAGGGTCTAAGATTCAATAAGGGGATACAAAGCATCGGATTAAAGACACAATCCGGGCAGGAGTAATCCCGCTTTTCATTGCACTCCCAGCAGCTGCAGGCGCTGCCTGGTGGGAATTGTTTTTTCTCATTGTAATTCAATATTTGAGTCTGCGGATTTCAGAGGCACCGGCATCACTGGTTTTATTGGGATTATGTTCCCGGTGGAAAGGGTGGCAGCGCAGCCGTGCTGGTGAAGACCTGCCAGCTTCAAGTTGGGGGTCTTTTTCGCGTGGTTAGAGCAGAAGGTGGCTGCGGTCAGGCTGAAAATGGACTTTGTTGGGTGCAGTAATACAGAAAGGGAATAAAGAGAAAGATGCAGGTAGAGAGGGAGGAATGGAGGATGGAGGGATGGAGGATAGAGAGATGGAAGAGACAGGGATGGAGAAATGGAGAAGTGGAGAACGAGGATGGAGGGATGGAGGGATAGAGAGACAGAGGATGGAGAGATGGAGGATAGAGGGATGGAGTGATGGGGGATGGAGGGATGGAAGATGCAGGGATGGAGGGATGGAGGATGAAGGGATGGAGGATGGAGGGATGGAGGGATAGAGGAATGGAAGGATGGAGAGATGGAGAGATGGAGGCTAGAGGGATGGAGGATGGAGGATGGAGAGATGGAGGATGGGGGATGGAGGAATGGAAGGATGGAGGGACAGAGGATGGAGGGATGGAGGACAAAGGATGGAGGGATGGGGATGGAGGAATGGAGGGATGGAAGGATGGAGAGACAGAGGGATGGAGGCATAGCTAACAGAGGGATGGAGAGGTGGAGGGGTGGAGAGATGTAGGGATGGTGAGATGGAAAGATGGAGGAAGGTCAGAGGGGAGAAGGTGGAGGCAAGGCTGGAAGGAGTGTGGGGAGTGGAGTATGAGGTGGGATTTGGGGTTGGGAATCCACCCTGGGAATGCGAGTTGAGCCAGCCATCAGCTGGCCTTGCAGCAGAAGTGGGTTGGGGGGCATTGGGTGGGTTTTGCAGCTCCAAACCTGCCATGAAATATGAAAAAAACCAACCAAAATAAAATAAAATAATAAAATATGTGTGTGCATGTGTATGCATGGCTGTGCACGCGTGTGTGTGTTTGGCTTTATCCATAAAAACCCCAGCGGGAGGGGCAGTGGGTTCAGCAGGCTGGCAATGCAACAGCGCTTGGAGATCTGTGTGCGCGTGTGGGCACGTGTGGGCACACGTGTGTGGGGGTGGGGGGGTACGTGTGTCTGGGTCTGCGTGCACATACATGCTTGCATGGCTGCATGGCCGTGTGTATGTGTGTAACTGTGCACACAAGTGTGGATGTGCACATACATGTGGGTGCAAACGTCTGCATGCATGTGTGTAGGCATAAATGTGCATGGAAGAATGTATGTGTGCACATGCACACGTGTATCTGTGCACATCTGTGTGCATGTGTGTTCATGCATGTGTTCATGTGTCTGCGCGTCTGAGAGCACATCTGCACACAGGGGTGCGCGTGCACGTGTGTGCACATCCACAAGGGTGTGTTTGTGCGTGCACGAGTGTCTCTGTGTCTGCGTGTGCATGTTGCACATGTGTGTGAGCTGGAGCACATGTGTCGGCGTGCCTGCTTGTGCTCCTGCTTGCATGCGTGAGTGCACGTGTGTGCAAATGTGTATGTACATGTGTGTCCGTGAACATATTAGTGTGCATGTGTGTGTGCACAGGTGTGCACATACGTGTGCATGAATCTGTGTGTGCAGGTGATTGTCCATGCGTGTGTGTGCAGCATGCAGCTCGGTGTGCATCTGCGTGCATGCACATGTGTGTGCGTGTGTGTGCACACAATTGTACATGTGTATGTGCCTATGTGTGATTGCCCACGTATCTGCGTGTGCCCATGTGTGTGTATGTGCATGTCTTGTGTGTGCATGTATGCATGCAGGTGGGAGTGTACATGCGAGTGCATATGTGCATGTGTGTGTGCGTATGTTCATGTGTTTATATGAATGTGCAGCATGGATATGCGTGCGCTTGCGTATACACATTTGTGTGCATGTGTGTGCGTGGGTGATTGTATGTGTGTGCATGTGCACATGCGTGCAGGTGTGTGCACAGGTGCTTGTGCATGCAGATGTGCGCACACGCACATATAAGCATGCACGTGTTTGCATATGCACGCGTGTATATGGAGTGTGTGCACATGTGCGCATGTGTGAGAGCAGCTGTGTGTGTGTGTACAGCTGTGTCCGGACGTGTGTGTGCACGTGTTTGTACTTATGTCTGTGTGCGTGTCTGCAGGCGTCTGTGTGCACATATGTGCTTGCACATGTGCATGTGGGTGCATCTTTGTGATTGGGCATGCACACACATTAGTGCATGTGTGTACACATGTGTGCACACGCATGTGTTTGCATGTGCACATGTGTGTGCCTCCATGTGTGTGTGCAAGTGTGAGTGCACAATGCACGTACACATATGTGGCATGTGCACCTGTGTGAGTCCACATGTGTGTGCATGTGCACATACATGTGTGCAGGTATGTGCACGCAGATGTGTCTTGCGTGTATGTTTGCATTCATGTGTATGCATGTGCGTGCAGGTGTGAGTGTGCATACACACGTGTGTGTGAATGTGCATATGCACACGTATGTGCCTGTTCACGTATGTATTTGCATGCACACACGTGTTTGTGCAGGTGTGCAAAGCCATGTGCAGGTGTGTGTGCACATTGAGTGGGCATGTGTGTGTATGTACATGTGGACACGTGTGTCTACGTGTGCTGGGCATGCATTTGTATGCATGTGTGCATGTCTGCATGCATCTGTGCGTGCTTGTGTATGTGCACAGATTTGTGTGCCTGTGTGCAAGTGTACGTGTGTGCACGTGTGTGCATATGCACGTGGGCGCACATGGGCGATTGTACATGTCTGTGCGTGTGTGTTCGTATCCATGTCAGTGCATGTGTGTGTTCATATGTGCATGTGTGTGCCATATGCATGTGGGCACATGTGTGTGACTGTACATGTGTGGGCACATGTGTAAATATGCATGTGTGTGACTGTGCGCCTGTGTGCGTGTGTGTGTATATCCACGTGGGTGGGTGAGTGCAATTGTACATGTGTGTGCACATGTGTGCATATGCATGTGAGCACAAGTGTGTGATTGTATGTGTATGTGCATGTGCATAGGGTTGCATGTGTGTGACTGTACACGTGTGTGCATATGTGTGCATATCCATTTTGGTGCATGTGCGTGACTGTACATGTGTGTGCACCTGTGCATTGCGTGTGGGTTCATGTATGTGACTGTGCACATGTGTGCATGTGTGTATATCCACATGGGCACACGTGTGCGATTGTACGTGTGTGTGCCCGTGTGTGGATATGCGTATGGGCGCATGTATGTGACTGTACATGTATGTGTGTGCATATGCATGTGGGCGCATATATTTGACTGCATGTGCGTGTGCATATGCATGTGGGTGCACATATGACTGCACGTGTGTGTGCCTGTGTGTGCACATGCATGTGGGTGAATGCACGTGACTGTACGTGTGTGTGTGCATGTGTGCATTGCATGGGGGTGCATGTATGTGACTGTGCATGTGCAGGTGGGCCCATATTTGTGACTGTGCACGTGTGTGCGTATATCCACATGGGCACACGTAAGCCCTCTTACGTGTGTGTGCAAGTGTGTGTGGATATGCATGTGGACTCATGAATGTGGCTGTACACGTGTGTGCACCTGTGCATTGCATGTGGGTGCCTGTATGTGACTGCGCACGTGTGTGTATCCATTTCGGTGCATGTGTGCGACTGTACATGTGCGTGCACCTGTGTGTGATTGTACATGTGTGCATGTATGTGCATGTGTGTGCATATGCATATGGGTGCATGCATGACTGTACATGTATGTCTGTGCATATGCATGTGAGCGCATGTATTTACTGTACATGTGTGTGGGTGTAAATGCACACGGGTGCATGTGTGACTACATGTGTGTGCACGTGTGTGCACATGCATGTGGGTGAATGTATGTGACTGGACATGTGTGTGCACCTGTGCATTGCATGGGGGTGCCTGTATGTGACTGTGCACATATGTGCACGTGTGTGTATATCCATGTAGGTGCATGTGTGCAATTGTATATGTGTGTGCACGTCTGTCCATTGCATGTGGGTGCATGTATGTGATCATATGTGCACGTGTGTGTATATCCATGATGGGGGTGCATGTATGTGACTGTGCACGTGCAGGTGGGCCCACGTTTGTGACTGTGCACTTGTGTGCGTGTGTGTGTATATCCATGTAGGTGCATGTGTGGAATTGTATGTGTGTGTGCACGTCTGTGCATTGCATGGGGGTACATGTATGTGACTGTATATGTGTGTGCACCTGTGGATTGCATGTGGATGCCTGTATGTGACTATGCACATGTGTGCATGTGTGTGTGTATCCATGTCGGTGCAAGTATGCATGTATATGCAATTGTATGTGTGTGCACATGTGTGCATGTGTGTACATATGCATGTGTGTGACTGTACATGTGTGTGCACATGTATGCACATGTGTGTGGGTGCATGTGTGCAATTACATGTGTGTGGATTGCATGGGGGTGCAAGTACGTGACTGTACATGTGTGTGCACCTGTGCATTGCATGTGGGTGCCTGTATGTGACTGTGCACATATGTCCATGTGTGTGTGTATCCCTTTCGGTGCATGTGTGCGACTGTACCTGTGTATGCACATCTTTACATATGCATGTGGGCACATGTGTGTGACTTTACATGTTTCTGCACGTGTGTGCGGTTGTACATGTGTGCACAAGTGTGCATGCATGTGCATGTGTGTGCATATGCATATGGGCACATGTATGTGACTGTACATGTATGTGTGTGCATATGCATGTGGGCGCATATATTTGACTGTATGTGCGTGTGCATATGCATGTGGGTGCACATATGACTGCACGTGTGTGTGCCTGTGTGTGCACATGCATGTGGGTGAATGCATGTGACTGTATGTGTGTGTGTGCATGCGTGCATTGCATGGGGGTGCATGTATGTGACTGTGCATGTGCAGGTGGGCCCACGTTTGTGACTGTGCACGTGTGTGCGTGTGTGTGTGTGTCCATGTGGGTGCATGTGTGCAATTGTACATGTGTGTGCATGACATGGGGGTGCAAGTATGTGACTGTACATGTGTGTGCACCTGTGCATCGCATGTGGGCACATGTATGTGACTATGCACACGTGTGCATGTGTGTGTATCCATTTCAGTGCATGTGTGCGACTGTACATGTGTGTTCATATCTGTACATATGCTTGTGTGCACACGTGTGTGACTGTACATGTGTGTGCACGTGTGTGCATATGCATGTGGGCCCACGTTTGTGACTGTGCACACATGTGCACGTGTGTGTCCATGTGGGTGCATGCCTGCAATTGTACATGTGTGTGCACATGCATGTGGGCGCATGTGGGCGATTGTACATGTGTGTGCACGTGTGTGCACTTGCACATGTGTGTACATGTGTGCGCATATGCGTGTGGACGCATGTATGTGACTGTACCTGTGTGTGCATGTGTGTGCGTTGCATGTGGGTGCAGGCATGTGACCGTGCACATGCGTGCGCGTGTGTGTGTGTGTGTATCCCTTTCGGCGCATGTGTGCGACTGTACGTGTGTGTGCACCTCTGTACATGCGCAC
>VYZM01010542.1:127157-146111 GCA_013398915.1 Dromas ardeola | reverse complement strand
CTGACATCCCAGAAACCCGCCCGCCGTGCGACCATCCCGAAGGAGCAGCATCCCCACCGCATCGCTGCATCCCGAGGGGCCCACGCGCGGATGGGGGTCCCAGGTGCCTGTGGGGTACCCCAGGTGCAGGAGGGTCGCAGGCAGCGTCCCAGGCCAGGAGCATCCCCAAGACAAAGCGTCCTAGGCCGCTTGGGTGGGGCAGCCTTGGGATGCTGCCATGTTTAACGCAGCACGGCGGCGGGGAGGGGAGGGGGGGGGGCGGTGGCACATCCCTCTGTGTCCCCCTCCATCATCTCCGGCCTACATAGAGGTGCCCTGATTTCACCCCGGAAAGAAACCCCGTTTTGGGATTCGGAGCGTTGAAACTCCTTGCTGCGAGATGCCGTTGTTATTTCTCTCCGGGGGCGAAGGGGTTTGGATGCGTTGGGAATGCGAAACCGAATTGATGGGGTGGCTGCCCTGCGCCTACGTTCACAAGGAGGGTTCGCTGCTATTGTGTTTTTCCAGAGCTTTCTTTGGCAGACCCCACCGCCGCCGAGGCTGGGGTGGGGGTAGGAAAGAGCAGAGCTGGGGGTTGTTGTGACCAAAGTGTTATTTCAGCCTTTTTTTCTTCTCCCCGTACTCATGTGAAGGCGTTTATGCTTTTGAACGATTGATTTTCTTCCCCGGGGAGTTTTAGAGGTGACACCCTGCCATCAAACAGGTAGTCAATTCATGCAGGTTTAAAATGAAGCTGGGTTTTGACTCCTGTATCCCACCGGGGACTGTGTGGCGCGGCAAAGCCGACAGTCATCTCCTTTCCCACGCCGGCGGGTGGGAAACGGTTCAAGCCGTGAGATTTTGATTTTTGCCGTAGTTCGGCGTGGGGTCTGGCTCTTGCCGGTGATGCCGTGGGCTCAGGTGCATCCAGGGGTAATGGTGCTGGTTGGCTGAGGCATGAGACAACAGCCGGGGATTTTTGGAAGGACGAGGGAAAGGGTTTTCCAGACGTGCCCACAGTTCTGTCATCTGTTTTGACCAGCCGTGATTTTTGACTCAGCTTTTTGTCTGCTCACCTTCCAAGGACTGGTGATGGCAGGACTCAAGCAGAAAGGTGTCCTAGAGCTGGAGAGCCGTGGTGTTGGTCTCCGCCACTGGTGCAAAGGATAATCAGACTTACTTACTTGCATATTTAAATGCAGATTGCTCACCACCTCATTCTTCCACGTACCGTCCCTCCTGTTTGCTCCAGCAAATTCGTATGGCCGCCGTTGCTGCTCTGTGTTTCCGCCCCATTCCTGGGTTGTGTCAGCTCAGATGTGAAACCCAAGAGGATCTTGAAGGTTTCGTCCCTCCTTGTGTCGCTCCTCATCTTTCAGGACACCCTTCGGGCTTCTCTGTCCCCTTGGATCCTCATCTGCTCTCCCACTTCCATGTTTTTCCTTCCTTGCAGCCTATTGCAAGAGAAGTGTTTGCTCTGACGCTCAGTCCTGGGACGTAAGCGCCTCTTCATTAATGCATAAGTGATGCTGTGGCTAATTGTTCTCATTTTCTGTTCAAATTAGGCATCTTATAAGTGTTATTTATTGTTTGGGTTCTTTTTAAAAGCCAAATTCTCCAAATCCTTATTACTCCCGAGAGCCTTGCTGCTCACAGGAGTCCCTGCTGGGTGGGTTTTGAACGTCTCCAAGGATGGAGACTATTTGGACAACCTTTTGGGCCACCCAGGAGCCAAAATGACCTTCAGCCAGAGAGGAGCAACGATGGTTGATGCAGGGCTTGTCCTCTGTGGCCTTTGCTGGGCTTGTGCGAGGGTGAAGGCTCCCCAGGAGCCGGGAGGAGGATGGGAGCAGGGGGAGATGTCCTTACAGTCTTCTGCAAATCAGCGTAATGGGATGCTCCAAGGCTGGGAAACAATCCCTTGGTGAAACCAAAGAGCACACCAGCAACGGGTTTTAAACTCGCTCTGTCTCCCCCTGCGTTATTATTTCCAGGTGAGGGAACGGAGCGTGGGACACGGTAAGCAACTCGCCCAAGGTCATTGGGGCTAAAGGGAGGAATTCCCTTTTCTAACGTTGCTATACCAAGAAAAATGGATATTGCAGAGCCTGCGTGCCTGTGACCTTCTCCCAGGTCTGCCCTGGGATTTATTTATATTATTTATGTATATTGTCCATAGTATTTATAGTATTTATATTTGTATTTTTGTATACTTATTAAATAGTCATTAAATATTCATTTATATATAGGATTTATTTAGGTACTTATGCCCAAATAAATTCCTTTGGCAAACCAAGGGAAACAGTGGAGGGGACATGCTCATTCCTAATGGTCTCCAAGAGTTAAATGACTCCCAGGGCAATGTCGGTAGCAAGTAGGTTTGAAGGTGGTCAAGTTGTGCATGGTGGGCCTGGGTGAACGTCATGAGGTTCAACAAGGTCAAGTGCAGGGTCCTGCACCTGGGTCAGGACAACCCCCAGTATCAATACAGGGTGGGGGATGAAGGGATTGAGCAGCCCTGAGGAGAAGGACCTGAGGGTGTTGGTGGATGAGAAGCTCAACATGAGCCGGCAACGTGCGCTGACAGCCCAGAACCCCCCCCGCAGCCTGGGCTGCATCCCCAGCAGCGTGGGCAGCAGGGCCAGGGGGGGATTCTGCCCCTCTGCGCCGCTCGGGGGAGGCCCCCCTGCAGTGCTGCCTCCAGCGCTGGGGCCTCAGCACAGGAGAGACACGGAGCTGTTGGAGCGGGGCCGGAGGAGGCCCCGGAGATGCTGGGAGGGCTGGAGCCCCTCTGCTGGGAGGACAGGCTGAGAGAGCTGGGGGGGGTCAGCCTGGAGAAGAGAAGGCTTCGAGGAGACCTTGGAGCCCCTGCCAGTCCCTCAAGGGGCTCCAGGAAAGCTGGGGAGGGACTCTGGGTCAGGGAGGGGAGCCATGGGACGAGGGGGAAGGGGTTGGCACTGCAAGAGGGGAGATTTGGGTTAGATATTAGGAAGAAATGTTTCACTCTGAGGGCGGTGAGCCCCTGGCCCAGGTTGCCCAGAGAAGCTGTGGCTGCCCCATCCCTGGAGGGGTTCAAGGCCAGGTTGGACGGGGCTTGGAGCAACCTGGGCTGGTGGGAGGTGTCCCTGCCCAGGGCAGGGGGCTGGACTATATGGCCTGTAAAGGTCCCTTCCAGCCCAAACTCTTCGGTGATTCTATGATGGCATCTGCTTGCCGATTAGTGCCCTATGACTATTCCTCTTTGGCTGTGGGGAAACTGAGGCAGGGGCGCTGAGTGACCTACCTGAGCCCATGCATCAGGGCTGTGGTCAGAGTGCAGCTCCGGGGCATCATTCTCCTCTTTGCTGTGACCGGGTGTGCTTTGGTGTGACCCAAGTTCCATCACCAAGGTGCTTCTTGCCTCAGTTTCCCTCCCCAAAGCATGTGCCGCCCAAGCAGCGTTATAGGGGCAGGTTGCGTCTCCCTTCACCCACCTCTTCTCTGCAGTCCTGCTTTTCATGGTGGCTTATGGACCCTGGGGGATCAAGTAAGGACCAGGGCATCCTTCAGAGGGTAGGAATACTAGTTTTATGTGGCTGACCTGAGTTCTAGATAGGGGTCAGGACCCAACCTGGGGGCCTTTTCAGCTGTTCCTGATGGATGGAACCCTTTCTTGTTCAATGATCTGGTGTCCTGTAGGAGGATCTGGTGGCATCACGGAGGGCTTTCTCTCTATTGGGCCTTGGTGACCCCAAAACTCGAGTATCTGGGAGGGGATTTTGCCCCCTGAACTGGAAGGGATGGGAAGAGCTTTTCTCCCTGCTGCATCAAAGGACGGAGGGGGCTGGGGCTGACCCTGGGACCAGAGGCAGTAGGTGATAAAATATGCAGAAAGTAGCATTTCCTTCTGGAAGTCAAACAATTAGAAGAACATTTGGCAAAAATGCAAGAAGGAATTAATGTTTTCCATTTTTTTTTGGTTGAAAATGATGGGAAAATGTTAGAATTAGGTGTTACCTGAGTGGTTTTTTTTCCTTCTTCTTTCTGTCTTGCATTCTTCTCCTTTTGTTACCTTTTTCCTTGAAGAAAAAAGATATAAAAGGGGAAATTTCATCCCCTTTCCAGAGTGTCAAAATTAGTAGTAATGCGATGAATTTTCCCCAGAGAAGTAATATTGTAAAACCTAGTTTTCAAGTTTTTCACCAAAAAGAGATTGTTTTTTTACCAAATCAATTATTATTTTTTTTTCCTCGCCAATTTCCTCTCCTATCAGAGGAAACAAAACAAGAAAGACTTCGATGGAAAATTTTGGACTGCCCCTAGTATTAATGAATTGCCTGTTGCTAGTGTTCTGTCATTCATCTCAAGCCCTGGAGGTACTAAAGATGTGGAGCAGATGAGAATTTGTAGTAGCTATAGAGATGAATGAGTCAGCGCTGGAGACTTGCTGTGTGTTTTTCTGAGATACAGAGGGGATGGATGGATTGAGCTGCATGAGGACAGAGAATTCATACTCCTTCATTACAGCTGTGGAAACGTAGGGCTGGAAGGACGTCCCAAGATCTTCTGGTCCATGTCCCATTTCTGGGGAAGGGGATGATATATCTAGACCTCACCAGATTGATTTTATCTAACCTGTTCTTGAAAATCTCCAGTGGAGGACATGTCCCACCTTGGTGAGACACCCGGTAACGCTGCTGGTACTGTTAGATCTGACAAACTTGGTGGGAAATTTTCCATTGCTTTCTGAAATTTCAGATCATATCCATAGGCTGGGTCCGTATTAGTAAATTTAACAACTCCAGGACACGTTCCTGGGCATGGGGACATGATCCTCTACACTCTTCAGTTGTTGAAACAGTCCTGAGCCCACTTCCCAGGCTGTGTTTGAGAGTGGGTACGAGCCAAGAACTGATCCCAACAAGCAGCTTGGATGCAACCACCTTGTTTTGGGGGTTAAAGGGGTTTCATAATGTGAGTGAGGGTTGTCCCAGGCTCCAGTGCCAGAGAACATTCCTGGACAGATTTAATTTCCAAGTGTCATTTCAGCTACAAACTCCCAGTTTGGATGAGAGTGTCATTAAAGTAACCCATGTAGGCAAATGGATCCAATTTTGCTCCTAGCTGGAAGAGAAGGGGCAGGATGTTTTCTTCCATCCAGAAAAGGCTGCTCAAAGAGATGTTTGGCAGCTTTGGCTGAGACTGAGCTCTGGCTCAGCAGTTACTTGATACGTACCTTTAGCAGCAGGAGGAGACACGACGTCTGCTGGTACCACAAGGATCGGTCGTATGAGTATGTAATAACCATGGCTGGAGGAAGCCCTTGTGTTTGCTAAGACACAAAGAGGATGGAGATGGGTGTTGTAGACAGACAGCTATCTTGCCACACTCTGCGTCTTGATCTCCTCTGGATGTAGTCCACCAGCCGAGAAAGGCTCTTGGTAGCATCTCCAAGTTGGAGTATTTGCCAACGTATTCCCTGCAATCACATTAAGATGGACAATATCCAGCCCCACAAGCCAACTGGGAACTTCTCAGCAGTGTAGGCAATATTGAATTTGGCTGCTTTGACTCTGTGCAAGGTGGAGCTGGGCTGTGCATGCCGTAGGATGGGGTTGAGCAGTTGGAAGAGATGGAGGTGGCATTCAGGTGATGGAGCCAATGTGCTTGAGCAATTTTTCCTCTGCTCCTGCTCAGCTGTGTCAACTCAGCAGGGACCTTTAGGCACATGGGAGCGGATGGGACCCTCTGAACCAGTAAGTCCAACTATTTAGTTTGTTATTTGGCCTTTAAAAGTAACACCCAAGGCTCTATCTCAGAAACAGGGAATTTTTCGTTGCACAATGCCAGCTGGAAGGGTGTGCCAAGACCGCAGTCTCTGATGGCTTGCAACCATCATCTCATTTCCAGTCTGAGTCAATGGACAGGTTATAGTTTGCTGTTTTGTTGGCACCGGGTTACTTAGCGCTCGTCTCCTATCTGGAGGTCACTGCTCAGTGTTTCCACGTTCAGTATCCACATCGTTTGGCTCTGTAGTTTTTAGGGGTTTAGTCTCCTTTTTACTCCCTGTATCAACCATTGCTCTTCAGCTCTTCCTAGATGAAATCACTGTTTCTTAAACACAGATGCAGACTGTTGCCCTTTGGAGATGAGATCCCCATCTCTACTGAGACTGCCATGTCCCCTTTGTGGGCATCACAAATGCATCATGAATCCCCCACTTACCTTTTGATAGCCGGGACCTCCACGTTGTTCTCCTTCTTACGTAGTTCCAGCCTTGGAGATCCAATCCCATAGCAAAAAATCCTGGTGATTAGCACCAAGCCTAGAATTTAGTACTAATAATTTTCATCCCATCTCGAACGTGGCAGTCAAGGTCAATCCCTGTCTTCCTCTGTGGTATTGCGATCCTACACCGTATTGGTGCTGCCTACAACGTTGTGCTATTAGGAGGTCTCATCAGTGTTGCCCTACTTTTGCATGCCAAAGTCAACCTTAAAAATGTTAAACACTGCTAACCTCCTTCCAGGCTGCCACTCAGCCTTCCAACACTCATCATTGTCATATTTCCCTTGCCCAGTTTCCCGTTCTGCTGATGTTCACGTTCACTGGCTTAATTAATGATTTCCCACGTGGCCCTGTATCAAACGCTTTACTGAAACCAGATAGATTTTCTCATTTCTTTTGTCTGCTAAGTCAGTTATCGTATCAAAGGACATGTCAAACATCTCTCCTTCTCCCCTCCCAGTTGCTGCCATGTCTGTTTAAACCACCAACAACTCCTGGACGCAGGAGCAGATGCTGTAGAGCAGACCCCACTTTCACTTGTCGGCTTCAAGCTACCGCTGTAACACAAAAAATAAATAAAGAGAAGAGGAGAGGGATCAGCTAATTTAGACAGCAGGACTTTCCCTGTCCTTCCTTTGCCAAATATATCACGGACAGCCGTTGTAAATTTGTCTTCTCTCACATTTAGAGTGTGACCTTTGCTTTTCCTGTCTCCTACCGGCTGAACAAGCCTTCACTTTCTAAGTACTTCTGCGCTCTATCCTACATCAATCGTGCTTTTCTTTGCTTTTAGCTGAATGTATTCACCACGCTAATGCTGATATCTTCAAGTAACCCTTGCCGCAACGGGGCGAGAGCATGGATGCTCTCCTGCTAGCATGACCATCAGCTCCAGCCAGGAGGGGAAAGGCAGTTTTAGGGAAGTTTTATAGGGTAAAAGTTTTATTTCTCTTAATTTTTAACTCAGCATTCTGGATATCCTTCCTATGTCCTTTATATTTTTTATATATATATATTTGTGTGTGTATATATATATACACACACACATATGCACATACACAAACCAAGCTGTTCACCAAGTTGACCGCTTTAACCTCCAACTCATCGCTCCTCCCCAAGCCCAACGTTGCGGGTGTTGTGTAGCGAACACGTTTTGCTTTCTATTAATAACTCCCTTTGCTCAAACGGTGCCTTCACCTGAAGGGACCCCGCAGCACTTTGCAAACCCGGTGCGCATACGGAGAGACTCCTGCTGCTTTGGGGAGCCGGCTGTTGAGACTACAGACCAGGGTGTTTTGGTGCTGGGAAGGTGGGGAGTCTACTTTTTTTTAATTTTAAATTATTGAAATTTTTTATGTTTTATTTTTTATTTTTTTTTAAATTTATTTAGCGTAATTCAGTTTTGCAAAGGAGGATTCATTTGAGGGATGCTCTCAGGTTGATGGGTGGGTTGCCTGAAATGACGTGCTGCTCATGCCTGGAAAGAAGGGGGCTGGCTCCAGCGGGAAAAATCGCTTCAGCCCCTATAACACAAGCCGAATTACCTGGAGATGAGGATGAAGCCCTCGGGCAGCTGCCCCTGTCCCTGAGGATGCCAGCTGCACAAAAAGACACCTTGAAGAAGGGAATTTAACTAGAGGTCCCAGGGGAGCAGCTTGTTTCAGAAAGCACTTTACATGGCTGAGCAGTGGAGCAGGGAAGGAAATATTCCTGCTTCCAACCTGGGGATGGAGCCGCCTGGGGCAAAACAAGCAAGTGATGAGCAGCGTGCCACGTGCGGGGACGGGCTGGCATTGGGGTATAGTGTCCACAGTGTCCCCATCCCTCTCCATCGGCAGGGACTCCTCTGCTCGGTACTAGTGAGGCCCCACCTCGTGTGCTGTGTCCAGTTTTGGGCCCCTCACTCCAGGAAAGCCATTGAGGGGCTGGAGCGTGTCCAGAGAAGGGCAATGGGGCTGGTGAGGGGTCTGGAGCACAAGTCCTGTGAGGAGCGGCTGAGGGAGCTGGGGGTGTTCAGCCTGGAGAGAAGGAGGCTGAGGGGAGACCTTCTCGCTCTCTGCAACTCCCTGAAAGGAGGGGGTAGCCAGGGGGGGTCGGGCTCTTCTCCCAAGGAACAGGCCATGGGACAAGAGGAAACGGCCTCAAGTTGCGCCAGGGGAGGTTTAGATCAGGTATTAGGAAAACTTTTTACACTGAAAGGGGTTGTGAAGCCTTGGAAGAGGCTGCCCAGGGCAGTGGTGGAATCACCATCCCTGGAGGGATTTAAAAGCCGGGCAGACGTGATGCTGAGGGACATGGGTTAGCGGTGGTTTTTGTCAGTGTTGGGTTGGACTTGATGATCGTAAAGGTCCCTTCCAACCAAGGCAGTTCTATTCTATGTGGAGTCTCCTTCTCTGGAGAAATTCAAAACCCGCCTGGACGTGTTCCTGTCCAGCCTGCTCTGGGTGACCCTGCTCTAGCAGGACGTTGGACTAGATGGTCTCTAGAGGTCCCTTCTAACCCCTACTGTTCTGTGATTCTATGATTCCATGACTCACTGTAGCCCCTCTTCCACGCTGCAAATCAGGAGCACAAAATAATATCCCTGGCCGGGGATTTTTATTTGTCGTTTTATTATCGTGAAGGCATCTCCCAGCTTGTCCTTGCTGCCAGCAGATTTGTAAAATCTTGATGTTTTTGCTGACGCGTGGTTGCTTAATGCAAGGCTTTACATTCATTTGGTTTTAACTCTAAAAATACCACCAGAGAGCTGTAAATGAAACATTTTGGCAATGGGTTACTCCATCTCCTCTGTAGGGGCAAGGAAATCCAGGTTGTTGCGACCCACGGGCTCCATCCGTAGGACTCCCACAGACTGCAGTTGGCTTTCTCCTGCGTGGCAACGTCCTCCCCATGTCAATTAGCTCTTGCACGTTGTTTATCAGCTGAGTTTGCAGGTGCCGTCTTGGGAAGGGGCCAGAGATTTCTCGCTGAAATGCTTCGCAAGGTCGCCGGTGCCCGGCTGATGTTGCTCGGCTGCTGCTTTTCTTTTCTTGTTCTTGAAAAGGGTTGAAGGTACGTGGGGCTGTGCAGCTGCTTTGCTGCTTGTCTGGCTCAGAAGGGGAATCAAAATGAAGGCGTTCAAAGAAAACAGTGGCCTTTTGGAGCGGAGCTATGTATTAACTGCGAAGGGCAAGGTTATTCTGCTCGTAGAAATCAATAGGGCTATTCCCAAGAGTGCCGGCATTGGCACTCTTCACTGGGGGGTCATTGGCACTCTTCATTGGGTTCTTCACTTAGCCCAAAGCTCAGCTCAGATCTGCATTCTCTCCCCAAAGCCCTGCAGGTCCAGCATGTCCTCTTGCAGAACCCAACTCTCCTGTAGAATTAAAAGCTCATGCCTTGGAGTTGATGTTCTCAGATGTCCTTTTCCACGGTCATCCCCATCTTGCTCCCCTTGTCCAAGATATAAGCAATATGCTTCTCGCAGGACTCCGATGTGTAAGGACTAGCTGTCAATTAAATGATGCTTATGTGCAATTAATTATTAGGGGAATGAGTTAATGTTTTCTTGACTCCTGATTCCTTCCCATTAAATCAGCTACAGAAGGTATTGTGGTCACATACGTAGTAGGAGGGAAGATGGGCAGATAGCTCCTCTCCCAACGAAGGGGATCCAATCTGCCTCTTCCAAAGCAAAGATGAGGAGGCATCTTAGAAAGCATACACTTATGGAGATCTGGACAGTTTGGGCTTTCCAGAAATCCACTTAGACCAGCTAAAAACTTGGCTTTGGGAAGACTGGAGTTGGCCAGGCCAGTGGGTTGCAGTAAAGAAACCTCAATTTTGTGTCTGGGTGCTGGGTGAATAACAAGGGGAGATGTTATACAGACGTAGGAGGAGGAAATCCTTAGGGATCAGCCCTGATTGAGCTTCAGACTTCCTCCCACATCTCCCTTTGCCTTTCACCTTGAAGGAGGCTACCCATCTGCTCTTGGGCAGGCAGCTTTGCCTTAAAGAAATCAGCGTGTCATGCTCTGATGGGCTGGAAACACAGGCAGCGCTGTGAACCCTGGCTGGTCCCCTTCCCAGATTTGGGCAGCACTGGGGCTGATGGTTGGTTTATTGGCTGAGACCTTCAAGGAGAAGCTGCAGGTGCTGTTTTGCTGCAAAGGGGGGGCTTACTTTCCCTTCTCACATGCATTTTGACTGTGGAGCTCCATCAACCTGCGCCCCAGCAGGAGGTTGAAAGGATGCTCGGTGTCTTGCAAACTCTTTCGCAGCCTGAGCCACACTTTACCACCGGTCCAACAGAGCAAACTATTGGTGGAGTTCCTAAAACGAAGGGGAGAATTAAATGCAAAGGTCTGGTTTTTCCACTTTGCTGGATTTGTGGAGGCCAACATAGAATCATAGAACAATTTGGGTCGGAAGGGACCTTAAAGATCACCCAGTTCCAACCCCCTGCCCTGGGCAGGGACACCTCCCACTAGACCAGGTTGCTCCAAGCCCCGTCCAACCTGGCCTTGAACCCCTCCAGGGATGGGGCAGCCACAGCTTCTCTGGGCAACCTGAGCCAGGGACTCACCACTCTCATCCTAAAAACCTTCTTCCTAATAGCTAATCTAAATCTCCCCTCTTTCAGTGTCAAACCCTTCCCCCTCATCCTGTGGCTCCCCTCCCTGATCCAGAGTCCCTCCCCAGCTTTCCTGGAGCCCCTTGAGGGACTGGAAGGCTGCTATAAGGTCTCCCTGGAGCCTTCTCTTCTCCCGGCTGAACCCCCCCAGCTCTCTCAGCCTGTCCTCCCAGCAGAGGCGCTCCAGCCCTCCCAGCATCTCCGTGGCCTCCTCTGGCCCCGCTCCAACAGCTCCGTGTCTCGCCTGTGCTGAGGCCCCAGCGCTGGAGGCAGCACTGCAGGGGGGGCTCCCCCGAGCGGAGCAGAGGGGCAGAATCCCCCCCTTGCCCTGCTGGTCACTTTTCTTACCTGATGGCCATGTCATGCATGCAGGGTTTCAGATCAGGACTTTGACCACTCTTTGTGCTCTCATTATTCTGATATAAAATGGATGTGCAGAAGGTCTGCGATGGGGGAAGAAAGGAGGGGTTGGAGGTTGCAAGTGCAAGACCCTATGAGGTGTGGAAAGCCCTGGGTTGGGTTTGTATGGGGCTGATGTGCTGTGGCTGGGTGACAACCTTCCACCCGGTACCCCGTGCATCAAGGGGCCATGAACGCGGCAGCCTCAGCCGAGCGGCAGAGCTTGTTGCCGTGTTGGCCAGTTGCTACGGGAACTCGGGCAGAGGATTCCCGGAGAGGGATGCGTTGGCAAGCAACCCGGTGGAGGGAGGACACAGAGAAAAACCACGTGTTCCTTCTGGGGAGCTGGGATAGGCTTTGGCAGCATCGTCGTGCAGAGAGCCGGGGAGATGCTGTTGTTGAAAGTTGCGGTGCTTTTTCCTCCATCGGTGGGGTAAAAGCCTCCGGTAGCTTTGGACACAGTGCTGCGGCATCGCAGCGGTGTTGGAGCAAAGCTCAGTGCAGGGTGCTATAAAGGGGGAAGCGATTTCGTTGTGTCCCGTGGAAATGCTCCCACCTCTCTGGATAACCTGCAAGGCTGGAGGGGTCTGCTGCGTTCAGCCAGTCTGATTTCTGAGATGACATAGAACAGGTTATTTCATCCATCGACTGGCTTGTAGCATCTCCAGAAAGCTAGCCAGCCTTCAGAGGAAGTGCAAAGGTCCATCGCTCAATCCTGCCCCAGAGCATGGGCTGAATTGGATGGGTTTTGAGGTCCTCCCCAGCCCTGTTTGCCATGATTCCCGTTATTCCTTGTTCTGGGGCTGCTAATAAATGTGCCAATCCCTGTCCACAAAGAAGAGGTCAGTTTGTATGGGGCTCTGAGTAACCTGATCTAGTTGAAGTTAGCCTCATCTAGTTGAGCCAATCTGGTCCCTGCTCATTGCAGGGGAGGTTGGACTAGGTGGCCTTTAAAACTCCCTTCCAACCCAAACTATTCTATGATTCTGTGAAAAAGAGCTTTTTCTTTTACAACTAGTTGTGATTTGTCTCTGTCTGCTCTGAGGGCTGGAAACCCTCAGAAAACACAGGCACGTCTGTTGGCCTTGGGGATTGGTTGGGTTTCTGCTGGTACCTCTAGTCATGTTTCATGACATGTTCAAAAGTGGCAGCACTTTTGGACAGCTTTTGCAAAGTGTAGCTCCTGGAGTTAAGTGGTTTTGGGAGGCCCACAGCATCAGTCTAGACCAAGGGTCTTGCAGGTTGTGTGATGTGCACAGCTGGTAGTGAACAACTGGAAGATATTTCTTTAAACTTGACGTGTCCTTGCTGTGATTTGCAGACAGGTACATCTGTCCAGCCCTTTCTATCTCAATTTTTGGTCTTCCAGTAGCTCTTCAGGCACATCCAGTAGTCTTTCAGTGGTGACATACACATCACCATCTTTTTCACACCCTGTTGGGGAGGAGGGATGCTCCCAGAAGTTAATGCTGGGATCTGGAAACCAGGGGTTTGACCATGTCACGCTGACATTTGAAATTGAAATTGCGTGGGAAGTCAAACTGGATGATGTGTAAAATGGGAAGGGAGTGAGGACATCGTGCTTTCACAGGAGACTTTTGACATGATGCAAAATAGGGGGAAAAGAGGCTTGTATTGTTTTTATGGCATGGAAAGGGGAAGGACATCTGAAGGTGGTACGCTGCTGTACAGGCCACTTTCACAGCCTCTTTGCTCTGATGCCATGGGGAGCTATAAGCGCTGGTATACATAGAGGATGTATTTTATTTTAAGGTCTTAAAATGCTTGCAAACAATTCTGATTTAACCTCGTCCCCATTCTGCGTTTCAGCAGACGCCATGTTCCAGCCCATATAAGTATTGCTTGGTGCAAGACCAGAGTCTGGTAGTGTCCAGCATTGGGGCTATGCCCTTGGTATAGAAGATGCATGGATTTGTTATACAGAAGGTGATATATGGGGAACCACCATGACCCCAATCGCTGTGCATACTCCATCCTTCTGCTGCCTTGGCAGATGTGGAGACATCCCTTGGGAAGCTGCAGAGATGCTGCAGATACATTCAGAGTTTCTGCAGGGACAAACACACCTCAATGCACCACGGGGCAAAAGAAGAGCTGTGGTGCTGCAACTGCATGGCTTGAAGCATGCCCAGGTGATCATCTACTCATGAAATATGATATTGTATGAAATTAGCATATAATGTTCAGTGTAAGACCATATGGAAGAAAGTATTTATTTACAAAATGTATAAATAAGTTAATTTTCCCCCTTTCTTTCACAGTTTTCATTCATTTGCATTTACCCCATAATCATAGGTACCAAGTTGTCCGTGTTCAGGTGGTCTCACCAGTATCACTGGTGGGCAGCCCATGGGCTAAGGGGCACCAGTTTTTGAGTTCTCATTTCACCTCTTGAGTTTTTCTCAGCTGATGACTACAAACTCATTTTTGGACAGATCTTTTGTATCACTTAGGGGTTACTAATCTCAGCATCATCCTCAGTAGCCCATTGATAGGACTCACTAGAGCTCTAGAGACATCTCCCAAGAGCTTGATCCAAATCTCAGTGGAGTCAATGAAAAAAAAACCCTATGCTCAGCTTGGATCACGGATCCATTTCTGAATGAACATCCCATTTTCAGCTTGCAATAGTACTCACTTAGGTCCTGCATCATATGGACCAGCATTGCCGTGTGGGAGAAGGGCTGAGGTCTGCTCAGTGGAGAGAAGGAGCTGTTTGATCCCTTCTGTAAAGGACACAACCTGCCTTAAATATCCCACAGGCAATTTAAATTTACAGCACTGCTTTGCTCCCGTAGTTGTAACTGATACCTTATTCCAGTTAAGAGATTTTTTTAAGGGCAGAAAGGGACATTAGGACCATCCCATCTGAGTGCTTGTACAGCGCTGTATTTCATCCACATAATCTTGTGCCGAGTCCTTCACTTGTATGTGGCTAAATCATTTTGCATGCTGGAACTGGAATTCAAAGAGATCTTGACATAGCGGAGAAATAGGCTGAAATAAATAAGCCGCTCAGGAGAGGTGAGGGCAGGGTATGACATAGAGGTAGGAATCATCAGTGGTACCAGTGCAGACGGAGCAGCTGGGACAGGAGAAATTCCGCAGTGAATCACATATCACATGTTAATAATGTTATTGCATTGAAAAAAAAAAAAAAAGGAAGAAAATCAAGCAACAAAAGCACTCAAAAAAAAAAAAAAGACTTTTTGGCAAGTAATGTACTGAGATGTATGTAGAGGAATTTGACAGGTAAGATAGAACTATAGAATCATAGAACTGCCTAGGTTGGAAGGGACCCTTGGGATCATCTAGTCCAGCCATCAACCTAACTCCGACAAAAACCATCACTAAACCATATCTCTAAGCACCACGTCTGCCCAGCTTTTAAATACCTCCAGGGATGGTGACTCCACCACTGCCCTGGGCAGCCTCTTCCAAGGCTTGACAACCCTTTTGGGGAAGAGATTTTTCCTAATATCCATCCTAAACCTCCCCTGGTGCAACTTGAGGCCGTTTCCTCTTGTCCCATGGCCTGTTCCTTGGGAGAAGAGACCGACCCCCACCTGGCTACCCCCTCCTTTCAGGGAGTTGCAGAGAGCGAGAAGGTCTCCCCTCAGCCTCCTTCTCTCCAGGCTGAACCCCCCCAGCTCCCTCAGCCGCTCCTCACCAGACTTGTGCTCCAGAGCCCTCACCAGCCCCATTGCCCTTCTCTGGACACGCTCCAGCCCCTCAATGGCTTTCCTGGAGTAGGGGGCCCAAATGTGACAACCCAGATGTGACATCCTTCCGCTCTTTTATTCAGGCTTTGGCTTTATACTTCAGCATAGCTGTGGACCAGAGAAAGTCCTGAGGACGGCCATTTAGAGAGGTCAGGAGCATGGAAGGCATGGTCATTGCAGAAAGCTGGAAAGTATTGAATGGTTTGGGGTAGAGAATGGAGTGCCGTGGAAAAGTGGATAATTGTCTTTGCATATATGAAATATAACGGTCCATCGGGATGCTCAAACCTGCTGTAGTCACAGTCAAGAGGGGCAAGACTGGGATGTTGAAAGTTAAAAATGTACTAAGTGCTTTGCTGGAGCAAGTCCGAGGGATATTGTGCATCTCTGGAGATGCCAGCAGGATATCTCCACAGTCCCTCTCTTTGAAACTAGAAAAAAATAAGTCATTACCATTCATTCCCTGCATTGATTTTCTGTCTGCAGTGACCTTGGTGCTGCTTGCTATTCTTTATGCTCCCCAGGGCACAGGTTGTATCTAGCAATTGTAGCTTTAATAAAAGGTGCCTGGGTGTATGCGTGATGACATTTGATTCATATTATATTGATGGCTTCTGCTGATCACCAATCATTACCCCACTGCCCCCTGCTGTGCTCCCAGTCCTTCATCCCATGTTGGGGTCCTGCTGTTGGAGCCTTATCCCATATTGGACTTTGTGTGTCTTTGCGACCAAGAGCCAATAACCCGTTAGTGGGCTCAGAGTCTGCTAACGTGTGCAGAGCTGGTGATTTGAAGTCAAAAGCATCATTGCTCGATGGCAGAGGTTAATATGGGACCGCTGACGCTGCCTTGCCCATCTGAAACCACCAAATGAGGCGACCTTGCACGGCCACGAGAGCCGGCTCCATGTGGACATCGCGGAGATCGATTGGAAAAAAGGCCTATCATTTGGGGCAGGATCAGGATTTCATCCGACAGAGCAGAGGGAGCATCGAGTGCAGCCAGGAGTCGCCCCTTTTAACTGCTTTAGCTTCGCTCTCAGCAGAGGAAACCCAACGTGACAGCTTCAAGGCAATCATATTTCCCCACCCTCCTTCGGGTTGATTTTTCTCTCGGCTGGAATGTTAGTTATTTTTTTGTAATGCAATATTTAATTATTACTTAATATAAACATTTTATGAACTGTTACAACGGGTGAATTATTTATGGGAGGGGAAGGAGTGCTCTTTCTGAGCCTTTCTGCTCTGTCGGTTGCAATAAATATCAATCTAGGAGTGTGTTTAAAACATGCATGCTCTGCCTGGGAGACAAGAACAGTGCCTTTTTCTCTCATCTCGTCTCTCAATTAAGTACCTGCTTAATACGTTTGTCCCTAGCATGTTCTATTTCTCAATTAAGCTTGGAACAGCTCCAAAAGAAGAAGTATTTGCAGATTGTCTCATTTCCAAATGCATATTATTTACCCAGTGGATACAAATGGCTCAGAGAGGCTGTAAACATTCGCTGTGCACACAAAAGTGCTTAGTAATGACAAATTCTCCTTCCAGTTCTTTGGAGAAGACTTATAAAAATGGTGCTTTTCCTTTTTTGTCACCAAATTTACTGCCATGGAGCTTTTTCTTTTTGCTTTAGGAAAGGGACTGCAGTGCACACTTGTGTGTGTGCTGGCGGCTGGGTTTGGGTTTTGGCAGGTAGGTCTGTGATTGCAGATGCTTGCAGAGAGCGTGCAGTGGCAGGCGGATTTGTATTAACAATATCATTTTTGTGAATCATAGAATCACAGAATGGTTAGAGTCAGAAGGCACCTTAAAGATCACCCAGTTCCAACCCCCTGCCCTGGGCAGGGACACCTCCCACCAGCCCAGGCTGCTCAAAGCCCCGTCCAACCTGGCCTTGAACCCCTCCAGGGATGGGGCAGCCACAGCTTCTCTGGGCAACCTGGGCCAGGGGCTCACCACCCTCACAGCCAAGAATTTCTTCCTGAGATCTCATCTAAATCTCCCCTCTTTCAGTTTAAAACTGTTCCCCCTCATCCTGTGGATCCCCTCCCTGATCCAGAGTCCCTCCCCAGCTTTCCTGGAGCCCCTTGAGGGACTGGCAGGGGGTCCAAGGTCTCCCCGGAGCCTTCTCTTCTCCAGGCTGAACCCCCCCAGCTCTCTCAGCCTGTCCTCCCAGCAGAGGGGCTCCAGCCCTCCCAGCATCTCCGGGGCCTCCTCTGGCCCCGCTCCAACAGCTCCGTGTCTCTCCTGTGCTGAGGCCCCAGCGCTGGAGGCAGCACTGCAGGGGGGTCTCCCCCGAGCGGAGCAGAGGGGCAGAATCCCCCCCCGGCCCTGCTGCCCACGCTGCTGGGGATGCAGCCCAGGCTGCGGGGGGGTTTCTGGGCTGCCAGCGCACATTGCCGGCTCCTGTTGAGCTTCTCATCCACCAACAACCCCAAGTGCTTCTCCTCAGGGCTGCTCTCAATCCATTCTCTGCCCAGCCTGGATTTGTGCTTCCATGATCCAGATGTATTTTTAGGGCTATTTATGGCCACATTACGATGGCCCCGTCCTCTGGACTGGGTGTCTGTGGACACACGAGCATCGGTGCAGCACTGTGTCAAAGCAAATCGCCCATTTGCCACCTCCTCCAAATGCTCCAGGCTGGGTCTGAAAGTGCCAAAAGACCCTAGGACGTCAGACTCCTCGGTGGTAACACCTCATAGGCTTCCAAAACCATGTTGATGGAAGATGCTCCTGAAAATGGGAATGGTCTCTGAGTCTCCCAGGTTTCTGGGGTTTTGTCCCAGCCTGTGCAGCTCTTCAGGCTTTGTTTTCAGCATGCAGCGTTTCTAAATCCCCTTTGCTGGCACAGGCAGCTGTGCACAAGCCCTGGGATTTTCTTTCATCTCATCTTGGTTTTAGCTCCCCAGTGCATGTTACACACAGGCTCCTTGCGTCTGGCAACAGAAAACCATGTCTCTACTCCGCTTTTTCCTCCGACGGGAGTAAATCCTACCCTTCGCATGCTGGTTATTGCTGAGTACCGTGCCTCTCGTTTCCAGACACTCTGATTTTAGGGCTCCTTTCGGCTTCACGCCTCTCCTTTGGAACAGAGCACTGGCTTTGGTAGCACAGGGCTGTCGTCTCACGTGTGTGAACAGTGTGTTTCCCCGATGGTTTCAGTGTGCTCTGAGCGATGCTTTTGATCAAGTGCAGAGAGGGGCCTCTGAGCATAATGTAAAGACACAACCCATTTTGTCTGTGCTTTGCTTTCAGGGCTTTCCACTCCTTACAAACACTGGAGAAGCCAGTTAATTATAAAATAACCTTCTTCCAGAACCTACTTTCTCACCATTTCCCCTATAAAGCTTTCTGACAGTCCTCCTCATTCTCTTTTATTTCATGACAGCTTTCGTGCAGACAGCATGGTACCAGCAGTGACCAGTAATTGCTTCGTTCAACTCGCATCGGTCCTTGTTTTACCGAGTTAGGAGGAGATTTCACAATACAGCCATCTGCTCCAGTGCCTTGTGCTGTCTCTTTCCCAGACTCCCCCGAGACAGCTTTGATGGTCCCAGTATTTACGGATTCAGTACCATGGGGCTAATCCAGTTGTTGGGGAGGTGGGCTCATCAGGGCATGCCCATTACATCGTTGTGGATGCACAAGTGATGCTGATGGTTTCCCCTGCTTGCAGAGGTGGGAGTGGGGAAACAGAGAGTGTTTCCTACGCTCATTTTCTAATTTCCTTCAATTTATCTATTTTTGTGCCTCCTGCAGGCAGGGATAGCCTCTAAAGAGAGATGGGTGGACGGGAAGTGGCATGGTTTTGAGTATTACGCTGTTAAAAGTGATATGCTTTAATGGACCTAATTCTGCTCCCCATGACACCTGTGCAGCCCTGGTGACTTGTGGTGGTGTGTTTTATGGTTTCCTAAAAAAATGCCTGGGCATATTAAGCCTTGTCCT
>VYZM01010542.1:20876-127066 GCA_013398915.1 Dromas ardeola | reverse complement strand
CTTCCCTTCCCTTCCGTCCCCTCCCCTCCCCTTCCCTTCCCTTCCCAAAGCAGTTACCTCCCAGTGCTCCCACACTGTCTCCCTAAATTGTCTGCCCATTGGCTCAGCCCAGTTTAGTCTTCCATGGTGCTTTTAAAGCCAACCTTCCCCACAGCCCCCAGGGCAACTTCAGTGTTGTTTCCCTGTGTTTCCTCCCCAGTAATTCTATATATGTCGTTTAAACTCCGGAGCAGGAGCTCTGCACCTTCCTATCCACAGAACAAAACAAATTTAAATCTAGATTTTGCAACCCTTGAAATAAGACAGTATTAAGGGTAAAGATGGAGGGGGGTTGGGGGGGAATCCGACTCAGCCCTTCGTTGCTTTCCCTTAGCTCAGTAATCCTTTATTTTAAGATCCTCACTCAAGCCTCAGCTCTCCTCTTTCATCTACTTAGTTCACACGCAGCTCTATTATGGTTCTTCCAGTTAAAAAAGAATTACGACCTCTTAATTTCAGCTAAAGAAATACTGAGTGGGTACGTTGCAGAGAAAGGCATAAAATGGAAAGCAGAATTCAGCCCTCTCTCAAAGCCAGCAACAGGCCAGTCACTTTTGCCTGCTAAAAAAAATACTTTAGATTCATTATATGTATAAAATCTTGTAAAGAAATAGCATGAGCTCAAACACATACACACACATAGGCACAGCAGAGGCAGGTGATCGGACCAAATGTAGGTTAATCTTGCGTTCATCCGCGTTCTGTGTTGCGTTATTCGAGGCTGTGTGGTTGTCACACTGCATATGTCGTGTGCAGCACATCTCCCTATGCCTGACTTCACCTGCTTGTGTCGCACGCTCGGGACACGGGGGAAATGCAGCTCATCAAGCCACAGAACCGTTTGCTGTGAAATATTCATCGTGTCGGATCTGGTACCCCAGCTGATGGATTCAAGGGATTTCTGCTGGAGTAATTCTTGGAAAAAAACAGTGGGAAACCACAAACCTGTGTGGGGGATGCCACTCGCAGGCATGCCTTGTGGATGGATGATGTGTAAAAGGCCATGGACTTGAATTCGCTTTCCTTGTCTGAGAATAAGACATTATACATCCAAAGTATGTATATATAAGACATTTGGATTACATGTCATTTTCTGTATTTTACTTTGTAGACTAAAATAGGATAAAATTGGGTGTCTTTGGAGCCTAGGCATATGTGTGTGCTTTGCTTTCACAGACAATAGTTCAGCTTGGAGGCTCTGAGCTGTTGAAGTGTAAGATGACTTAGGAGGTACTTCGTTGTTACTACACTCAGATCATAGAATCATAGAATTGTTGAGGTTGGAAGGGACCTTTCAGATTATCGGGTCCAACCATCAACCCAACACTGCCAAAATCACCACTAAACCATGTCCCTCAGCACCACGTCTGCCCGGCTTTTAAATCCCTCCAGGGATGGTGACTCCACCACTTCCCTGGGCAGCCACTTCCAATGCTTGATAATCCTTTCAATGTAGAAATTTTTCCTAATATCCAATCTAAACCTCCCCTGGTGCAACTTGGGGACATTTCCTCTTGTCCTATCGCTTGTTCCTTGGGAGAAGAGCCCGACCCCCCCTGGCTACACCCTCCTTTCAGGGAGTTGTAGAGAGTACAAAGGTCTTCCGTCAGTCCTCTCACAGAAAATAAGAGACCATCCTGGTTACAGCTTGGCTTCTAAGCTGGCCTGCAGGCCCCTCTGTCTTGTAGGCATCTAGGAGACATAGCCATTGGGGTGAGCAGCAACTGAGGCTGTGACCTTGTATCAGTATCTCCACCAGCTCTGCAGAAGCTTTGAAACGGGAAGGGGGATGCTGGCAGGAGACGATAGGGTTAGACAATGTGTTTGCCCACAATGGGCAGCGTGTACAGAAGAAGTACATGGTATTCAAGATTTTCTTTGCATTGGGCTTTCAGCAGCATGCTACTGCTTCAGCCCTGTGCAAGGTAAAATTTGAATACCACATATTCCAGGCACTTAATTTGTCATGGATCTTGGTTTACTGCTCTTCTACTTAGTGGTCAAGGTCTTTGTTCCTCAATGCCTCCTCCATTAATGTTCATGGGGATCCTGATCCATGATCTCCCTTTTCCTAGCGTTTACCTTCTTGCCATCTTGGACTTGTAAACCTTTTGAAATCGGGTGACTGGGTCTTCTATTAAAGCCCGCGCCAGAATTTCTTTCATATATTAACTGAACCTCAGACTGTGACTAACTGGTCTCTTCTTTTTTCATGTGTACAGTTAAGTTCTTAGGAAACCTGGTGCCCAATCAACATAGGAAGGATATTCAGATACAGTCATATAGTAGCTACTACGGTGAGGAGCAAATAATAATGCCCCAAGTCATCAATGCAGTGGCAAAATAAAAGCTGCTATTTAAGTTTCACCATCTTCCTCCTTTACCCTCTTTAGTGCTGAATCTATTTCTGCTCCTGTGCCAGCATGAGCAATTACACTGTCATGCAGGCTAGAAATGAAATCAAAGAGCAACGCTAATTTTGAGCTGCGTTGGGAACACAGAAAGAAGGGAAGTAATGAGTCCCTGAAGGGAGCAGAAAAATACAGCTCGTCGAATAACATCGCTGCAACAGAAGAGCTTCTATTTCATGTCAAAGCCATTTCCTGACCTTCCTTCAGAGACACCCACCCTTCTGCATCCACGATTTGGATGATAATTGAATAAATTCGGACAAAAATCTTACCTGTCATGCCCAGCACCGCCCCTCTCCATCTTTTGCCTCAAGGGCAAACCTTGCGGTTCCTATGCGGCTGAACTGCAGCATCACTGAAGCATCCCCGGGTTGGAGAAGGGCCAGGATCTGGGGAACAGGAGCTGGTGATGAGCTCAAGCAGCTTCACACCAGAGCTTTCAGGAAAGTCAGGGCAGGGAGGTTTTCCCTGGCAGTCCCTGCCCAGCACTCTGAGGATAAATGGTCTTCATGAAAACCCCCACTACTACAGCAGTGTGAGTGGAGCAATCTGGACCAGAGCCGCTGTCAGCAGTGCTGGTCAGTGAGATGCATATATATGTATAGGTGTGTATATCTTAAAGGTGAAGGTGACCTCAACATCTTCCTCCACGCCAGCCAGGGGACATGGGGTTGATGTGAGCTCCGAGCTACGGCATGCAGCCATGGAGATGCTCACCAACACTCGTGTAGGCATTCATTGCCTTCTCCTATTGATGCCAGAGCAAAGCCAAGAGGGAGAAGAAAGTGGAGACGGGCCCAGGTTTAACCACTTCAAAGCTTCCACCTACTCTGAAGGACTTTTAAAGAGAGGTTACGTTTGTTCAGAATCGGGGCAGGATGTTAAATATATTCTGCCGACAGCAGTGTTACCGGCATTGACCCAACCCAATTCCCTCATCCTGATGTGCACATATGAAATAATGAACGGCAGAGAAAAGGGTGACCAGGAAGTTCATGGTGGAGTCCTGCACAGAAGGGATATTTCTAGCTTAATTTGAAAAACTATGGCTCAACTAAAAATGAAAAATATTCAGCTTTTTCACTGGAAAAGAAATATCCTTTATGAAATGTTTAGCCTGAATTGTTTCATTCATATATACAGATATATATACACATATGAGATATATATATACATCATCTCCTTGGGCAGCAGCTCTTCATTTCTATAAAAGTCTGGTCTGTCCTTGCCAAAAAAGTGACGTCTTTGGATTCTCTCCCCATCCTGCTGCTGGATCTCTGGGGTGGTCTGATTGTGCGATGAGGTTGCAAAATGTAATTGCTTCATTTGACCTAAAAAGCTTCCTTTTCCCCAGCCTTAGCACATCTTGCTGCACCAGATTCCCCTCTTAAAAATCAGGTTCACGTATAGCTTTTGCAGCATGGTCCACCAAGCTCTAATTCAGAAAGTCATTTATGCCCATATTTACATGTAAGGAGAAGCTAAGAGCCACGCTGCATGTTCTCAAGTGTTTTGCTCAACTGAAATAATGCATTTTTAATTCGTCTCTTGCTTGTGTCTTCAGACACTTGAAACGAGGTGCTGAAAGCATCTCTCCACCGAGAATCCCACTCTTGAGGCAACCAGCTTTGGCATGGGGATGGGCAGAGGCAGGCGGCCTCCAGCTGGAGACAGACCCAGCGTGCGGCGTCGCCACAGACAGCAGCTGGTTTTTCTTTATGCCATCGGATATTTGAATGAGTTCATTGCACTCAGCATGAATTACACTGAAAAATCTTTGGACTTGAAGAAGAGCAGAAATTACAATGCTGTGTTGTCTTTGCAAGGTCTTCCACTTTTCTTAATGTGAAGGTTTCTTCCCAAGGTTCTTTTTTTCCCCCATGTGTTACCAGGCGAGCCTTGTTAATTCATGTGTCCACACCTTGATAGTAGCCATGTGGTTGTGCACGTTGTCTTGCAAGGGAGTCAGACACGTGATGCTCTTTGGCTCAGCAAACTCTCACAGGAGCACTTTGGCTCCCCTCACGCTGTTCAGGTTTCTGCAGCCCATCCAGATCTGCCTGGGGCGACGCTTTTCCCAATCCTAATCTTGCTATGGCACCCTGCGGATAAAGACGCTTTTGTGTCAAAGCATCCACACCATGAGCTGTTTTGTTTGCTTAACCTTGTGGCACATTTTACAGGCATCTGCCCATTTGGAGGACAAGGGGGATGAGACACTGCTCTTGCTCCAACCAACTAGAGAATAGACATATAGGCCATTTAATGGGATGTTTGCAGAGCTTCGACCTGGTCCTGACCCATTTTCCAGGCATGAACATGACATTTACAGATGGGTTGTTTCTGCAAGGGAGCTCAGAAATGTCTGGCTGTGATCACCCTGGGAGCTCTCCTAGCAGGCTGCATCGGGTGGCTTCCTTGGTTACACCTACATTGAATTCACTGACTTTACAGGCTTGAGCATGTATGAAGACAGCACAGCAGCTTCTGTGTGGAATGGCCTATGTGTGTTCCCTTCCTCAGCAGGACCCATGAGCTTCTAGCATCAAGGGAAATTCAGAGAGGTATAAACTGGCAAATCTCCATGGGGTGGGATTCACACAAGGAAAGTTCCTGAGGTCTCACTGCCATTGGGTTTAACCTCTTCAGATCTCCAGGTGGAACTTTCCTTGATTTCCGGCGTTTCTGCAGTGGGATCTCCCAGCGTTATCTTCCCCTGAGTCCACGCTTTTCCCTTTGCTGGGTATTTAACCACCAAAGGGAAATTTAGGAGGGAGGAAGGGCCTTGGGCTGCTGAGCTGTAGAAGGTGCTGATGAATATCCTTTATCTGGCTTGGACTCTGCTTTCACCGTGGCTGGTTGAGCACAGGGACTTGGGCGAATGCTGCAGGCTTAAGAGTGGAGCTTAGGTGGAGGTAGCACTGGAAGGAAGGAGGTGATCACGGGGGTGTTGGTGTTTACCCTGAGGTCCACAAATAAGTGGACTTTGGGTGTCAAGGGTACCCAGATGTGCCACCTAGTCTGAGCGTGGGGATTTATCTCACCCTTTCCTATCATACATGGACCTCTCCGTGCTGCCCAGTGGCTGGCTATTCCTCACAGACAGTCCTCAACCCTCCTATTTCTCTCTGCTGAGACATGAGCAGTGGCAGGGCTGTTACTCTTGGGGTTGCTCTCCCAACTCCTTTGCTCTCTGAGCTCCTTGGCCCTCTGCAGTGTTCACCGCCACCTTCATCCATGTATATGTGGTGTTTTGGATGTGACAACACGTGCAATACTTCTACCTCCTTGGAAGGCCATGTTCCATGTCCCTCGGGCAATTAAATATCCGTGATTTGTGAGCTGCTGACTCAAGCAACTTTTATAAATGGATCACAGCATGGTTCTGCTCTGCCAAATGACTTGACTTCATCCTTTTCGGTACATTAATCATATCTTGCTCATAGCCTGCTTCAGCCAGCGCTTCAGCCAGCGCTAAAGTCACCCTGTTGAAGGCTCAGCACTTTCCTCCTCTTCTCTGACAGTGCTGTACTTGATGGGCCCTAACTAGGGACGTCCACAGATACTGGTCGACCCCCCAGCCTGCTCACACTTACTCTATTGTGCATTGTCAATGTTTCAAACTCATACATTAATATATCACATTGTTTTAGTCTTTGTGCACAATTAGATATTGGCTCGTCCAATTTGCTCTGTGTTCATCTATATATATGTGTGTGTGTGTGCATGTCTTAGAGGTTGATTGTTAATGTTTGGGAAAAAATAATCTTGGGCACCAGGAGCTTCATTATACCATTGACAGTCTCAGTGCAGCTTTACAGTAAATTATTGTGTACAAGATAATAGCATGGGGATTAAAGGATAAAGCTATCATTAAGCATCCACGTAGGGGCTGGAGACAGGGCACTTGGTGGAACGGACAATGGGTGTGTAGCTCTCGCACTGGCAAATTTGGGATGTTGACAAGGCCATGGCAATAGGAGTTGGTTGGAATTGACCTTTTAACCAAAGGAGGCTGGGGTGGGATATGGGATGAAATGGCTGAAGCCAGTGTCTTGAGGTGCAGGGGACAGGGTGTGTTGCAGTAACATTTCAGGCTGTCAGAAGCAGCAAGGAATCATCCAGGTCCAGGATTTTAGACTTATTTCTCTGGGAGGCAAGAACATGTTGTGCCGTTTGCTATTGCACAAGGGACTTCAGCACGGGGCAGTGTTCCTTTGTTGCTGAAAATGTGTTAGGAGGCTCTTCCAGAACAGTAACCATCGATCAGGCTTATCTTTAAAATTAATTGTGTTTGCAGGAGGGTACACAGCCTGTTTATATTGAGTCCAAATGGAATTTTTCTGTTCACATTAGAAAAGAGAACCGCTTTAGGATCAAAACATGCGCATGCTCCTCATATGGGCAATCCTTCGTGAGCAGAATTTGCTAGTCCAGTGTCTTCTGGCTGATCACAGCAAGGACCAGAGGGTCCTCGAGGGATATTGGAGGAGATTCCTACAGTGTGGAATAGCTCCTGCTTCCACCCATAGTTTGTAGAGAACAGCTAAATGCTGAAGAGCAGTGTTAATGATTATCTCGAGGATACGTTGCTGAAATTTCCTTTGATACTTCTGCATATTCTCAATATCCACCTAAACGGCCATGACTTTGTTAAATCTCATTAAATGCTGGACTTCGGTGACCTCCTTTGGCATTGAGTTCCAGAGTTCAACCAGGCATTATCATTGATTTTGGATTTCCCACTCTTTCATTTCACTGAACATCTCTTCTCCTGCATTAAGAGGGAAAAGGGAGCTGGATAATATTTGGGAGCTAATGATACTCTATTCCAGAAACGCAAAATAATATTAAAATCCCAGACAAATTTACTACTTAGTTTGGCCAAAACGTATTTTTTTTATTGGTGTTTTCGTTAGAGGAATATTAAGGAGAAATGTGGTGCTCTGAAATATTCCTTGTGAAGCAGTTTAATGTTTTTCTTCATAAGGGGATTCATAGTCCTTTTGTGTTGTCCTGAGTAGAACAAGGAAAAAATGTGACGGAAAAGAATTAAAGAAAGTGAAAAAGAAAGTTAAATTTTAATTTTAGAATGAATGAAACAATTCAGGCTAAACATTTCATAAAGGATATTTCTTTTCCAGTGAAAAAGCTGAATATTTTTCATTTTTGGTTGAGCCATAGTTTTTCAAATTAAGCTAGAAATATCCCTTCTGTGCAGGACTCCACCATGAACTTCCTGGTCACCCTTTTCTCTGCCGTTCATTATTTCATATGTGCACATCAGGATGAGGGAATTGGGTTGGGTCAATGCTGGTAACACTGCTGTCGGCAGAATATATTTAACATCCTGCCCCGATTCTGAACAAACGTAACCTCTCTTTAAAAGTCCTTCAGAGTAGGTGGAAGCTTTGAAGTGGTTAAACCTGGGCCCGTCTCCACTTTCTTCTCCCTCTTGGCTTTGCTCTGGCATCAATAGGAGAAGGCAATGAATGCCTACACGAGTGTTGGTGAGCATCTCCATGGCTGCATGCCGTAGCTCGGAGCTCACATCAACCCCATGTCCCCTGGCTGGCGTGGAGGAAGATGTTGAGGTCACCTTCACCTTTAACAATCCTCAGTCAAGGGGAAAATGCAATTAAAATAAAATAACCAGGGTGGATGAAGCCCTATGCAAGAGCAATGTGGTATCCGCTGATATATGTAGGGAGCAGCTCTTGGCTTTAATGGATATAGATCAGGTCACCATCTCCCCAGGCTACTGTCATCTTAAAAGAAGATCTGCTACCTATTAATTTGCAAGATGTCTGCCCCATCCTATGCAGCCCTATATTCTCAACCGGTCTGTAGATGCCTAAACTCCTTTTATCTGCACTAGGAATTTTTCCTGTTGGACTTGGCTTCCAAAAGATCATCTGATGCCTCATATATTTCTTTTTGTTGAGTTTCATTTTGATTTCCATTCCAGGTCAGCACCAGGTTCCCGACTGATTCTAATTATTCTTTGTAAGGCTGGGACCAGAGCTCGGCAGAAAATTAGGAGATGCGTAATTCACTGCTATTTCGATTCAATCCCCTCCGTTTCATGCCAGGATAGCAGTTCTTAAAATCTTCCTCAGCAAAATTAAGAGCAATGAAAATCCCTTAGATAAAGAATTACAGAGCTGGACTAAGGTGTGCCTGTTGGATATGTCCATGTAGGTGCTGGTCCCTGCTCATGACTCATCCTTGCACCGTGAGTAAAGGTTTTTGGTCAGGTTTTAGGTGAGCATTGAGGATGAGATCTTTTAGGATGGGGTCTAGCACACTCCTGAAATACTTTCAGAGCTCATTTTGTGTGGAGCGATCTATGGTGGTCCAGACCCCACTATGACCGGCTGAACTCAAAACAGGGAGAAATAACATTTTCAGACTTCATTTGCAGCCAGAATTTGTAACTTTTGGGCACCTTCCCCACAAATTTACTTTGGGATGTTAAATAGTAATGAAGGAGGTTTCAGAACTGCAGGGGCTTTCCCCAAGCCAGAGTTAGTTTTAGCATTACAGGAGCAACCGATACGATACCTTAGAGACCAGATATTTTTACTAGTCCCAGAATAGCAAAAAAAAAATCAACTCTTAAAGCTTCTGCTTTTCCTCTCGCTTCTTTGCTGCATATAAGGAATATATAAATTCATAAAGCAGCATCTCTGAGTGACATAAATATCCTGGAGCATCAGGCCAATTCCAGATGGCCCAGTGCAACTGCCCTAAGAGGTTGTAGCCGTGACATGCACTATTGGGACAACAGGAGTTCATGGTGACGTAGGACTGTGTCAGACAGACATTTGATGGAGAGTCACCAGACCTAGAAAGGGGATTTAGGTCACCTTCCTGAGATGTCCCCCCATCCCTAAGATCAATAGAGATGCAGACCCCAAGCAGGGCACCTGCCTCCTCCTTCACACTTTGAATTAGCAAATTCGATGTGCCTGGCACTCAAATGTGGTGATCCAGGCTGTGAAGTCACTAGCACACTCCTGCCTACATTTTTTCCAAGTGCTTTTCCAAGCAATTGTTGGGCTGGGTTCAGGAGCTGGCATACTCCAAGGGCAGTTCCCGATGGGCTGTTTTCCATCACTAATCTATGGTGGAGTTGGAGAGATTTAGGAATTTGTACTTTTCTGCTAATTAACCATGGTAAGCTGAGTGTCTGGGCACTGACGTAACCAGCACAGAATAGCCTGTGTCTATTCTAGTAACACTTTTGTACAGTTTGTGTGTTGCCTGAATATCAAAAATAGGCACTGAGATCAGCTTGCTGCACCAGACGTAGCTGTAGTAAGTGGTCTGTGTTTCTCTCCTCCTCCTGCAAGCTCTGGGTAGCAGATATGCAGAACTGGGCACACTGGGTGCTAGAGTGTGGTCACAGAAGGGAATAGCTGGTCCATCCCAGGTGTGGTAGGACTCCATACAGATGTGGCCCATGCTCTCTCAGATGCTTGAAGGGACCAGCTCTAGTGTAATAGTTGCTGCTGTGAAATCATGCACATTTGCCTGGAAAGGATTCAGAATAAAATCATAGAATGGTTTGCGTTTGAAGGGACATTTACAGGCCACCTAATCCAACCCCCCTGCCATGAGCAGGGACATCTTCAACTAGACCAGGTTGCTCAGAGCCCCGTCCAACCTGGCCTGGAATGTTTCCAGGGATGGGGTATCTCCCACCTCCCTGGACAACCTGTTATTTCTAGATGTGTGCCGAATCTGTGTGACATACCTGGTATTTACAACTTCTTTGCCAACACTGTAAAATATTTCAAGATCAATAGCCTTCTCTCCTCCGCTTCCAGAGAAGATCATGGCTGAGCTGTTTCAGAGCTGGTGGATGTGATGCATTGGCATGCACCCCTCTAAGAACGGCTGTTGGCCTATCCTTTGCCTGCAAAGCCAGGTAGATGCAGGGTAGTCAAGGGTCCTGTCGTCAAGTACAGCAGAACTGAGTGCTCACAGAGTTGTTACATCTGCATTAAGACCAGCAAAGCAAGGATGGAGAAGAGCAGAGGAATTCATGCTCATTTTTAACAGTCAGGTGGGATTGGTTGTTGTTCTGTTGCGTGATCTCTTGCTTTAGCATTTCAGCAGCCAGCCCATGGGAGTGCAGAAATACATTCCCTGCCAGCCCACCGGTAGCACGAGGCTTTTCTCTCCCTTTTCCCCACCTCCCGTGTCTGCCTTGCCTGCAGAGATCACAGGCTTTTCAGGGAGCAGCCCGACTCTTTCTGCTTGTTTGCATAATGTGGTGCATAATAATGTTGCCAGGCACTACGGTAACAAATATGACCACGCTGCTTCAAAGCTCACCTCCATATAAACCAGTATTTTATGAGCAGCAGAATGAATAAATCCTGATTTGTGCTCCGTCTTTACAGTCCAGCCCCTAGCTGCATGGCACTACAGCCCCCATCCTTTGTCTCTGGTTCTGTAGATGCAAACTGTACTTAGCTTTGCTGGTTGACCTCGTGGTCCTTGTGGGTTTGTTAGCCTTACGATAAGTAAGAAAATGAACTTTACCTGGCTTTCCCTCAGTTGAAGAACACCATTTGGATGTTCCTCCTGTGCGCACTCACTGATTTTGAGGAAACAAGCTGTAATTTTCACCTCTGAGATTTCTACCTCTGTCACAAATATGATAGAAAATAGCTAACGGGTTCAGGAGTTGCTAGAGAGGGATCTGAGTGATAGCCATGGACAGGGAGAATTAGTGCATGATTTTTTTTTCCTTTGGAAAGTGGTTAAAAACACAGAGTCTACTGATGGAACAAACGTGTCTCCTAGGAAGAAGCCTCTTACCTTCTGAGGAGCTTGGGATGAACTTTGAGTTCATCAGTAATGTCTTCACACCTTTAATCCAGTCCTTTAAAGGTGTTTCCTCCTCCTTTCTCTCAACTTTTCATGCAGAAGGGATGTTTTAACAACAGACTGCAGAGAAATATCTGTGGACAAATGGGTGAAATTCACTGAAGACGAAAGAAGGGGACACAGATAAGCCCATTCATGTATTGCTAGTTAAGTGCAACAGTTTCAGGAAGAATAGCATCCTTCAAACAGGCAGTGTCCCTGGGCCTTTGGCAGTATTGTCCAAGCCCAGGAAGGGCTAAATAGTAAAAGAGGGAGTGGAAAATGAAGAAATACAGGGAAAATAAAAAGTAGATGTAGGTAGACTCAACACTAAGAAAGGATGGAGAGTTGGAGATGGGATTTGGCCCATAGACTAAGATACCTACATCTAGGGGTGTATGTCTGAGTGTCTTTACGTGTGCTAGATGTTTGTATTCCCATCAGTGGAGACCTAGTCCGTTAACAGAGCCCGAAGAAGCATTCAGCTCACCCTAAAGCAGTCACCCATCTTTGGCATAGGGAAGAGCTCTCCAGGCTCCACTGACTGTGTTGGCCAGTCCTCTTTGGCTACCACAAGGACAGTCACCCTGCAGATGTGGTGAGACCTTAACACAGGTGTGTTAGGAGGAGAAACACACCTGGGAGGCTGTTGCAACCAGCAGTTATCTTGGAAGAGAAAGGTTTTTTCCATCTTTGCAGTGGGATTATGTGAATGGGAAATGTAGTACTGGGTGGGCAGGGCACTGGACTGATCGTGCAGGTGAAGGGACCATTTATTACCGGGCCCTGAGGTCAATAGATGAGCTTCTGAAGCCTAGCCTCCCTGTCTAAGTGGGTCCTCTGATGACTGATGAAGTGTGCATGTCCATACCAAAGCTCTGGACTCAGTCCAACTGCTTATCTTCATAAAAGTAAAAGCTGAATATCTCCGTGACCATTTGTGAAATTTGGTTGAAGCTGATTAAGATGCTCAAAGCTATTATGGGAAGGGATTGACTGGCAGTACGCTCACATGGAGTTCATTTCCCTAATAAACCAGGCTGAAAACGAATAACACAACCCAAAGGTGGTTGAGTGGAACAGGGCAGGAGGGACAGGGTCTGCAACTTAGTGGTCCCATTGCCTCAGAGGTCCTGAAATTAAGACAAGGGCTTTGATTTCCAAGGAAAATTCACCCCTTCATAAAAGGCTTGTATCACCACCATTAGGATAGCTCCTGGCTTGCACTGGAGTCTTAAGGATCTAAACACTGCCTGGGACTATGTCTGAGCATGACCCATCTAAGGTAGCAACGCACTTGGGGTTTTCTCAGGTGGATGGCAATTTTTAGAGAAAAAATGAAATTATTTGCTTCAAAACTAGACATTGGCGCTCCGTTGGGAAGAACTAAAACATGGACGAAAAGGAGGCTGTGGATGGGAACCAGAATGTGTCCAGCAGATGCTAAAAGCCTTTGAAATGTGCGTGTGTGTTTGTTTTTTCTCCAAAAACTCACAGCTGTGTCCAAAAAAAATGAAAGATGGTGTTATTTTTCCAGTAACTCAGGAATTCACCATCAGCTAATAAAGACAAGTCATAGCTCACAATACCTGATAAACCGTGCATTTCCTGCTCTGCTTGAGTTTACATCTAAGACAGCTTTATCTTAAAGTATTCCTTTATGGAATTAATAGAAGCTGTTTTGCATAATTTCATGCAATATAGGCAAAATGATACAATTCACTACTTATAGGCATGGGAGAGGGGTGGTTGTAGGAAATCTTGTCTCTTTACATTTCTGAATCACCCAGCTAGCTTGCCTGCAGGGAATTTTGCTGAGAAGTGTGTGTCCCATGTTGAGTTGCAGAACATGAATTTTGATGTTCCTTTCTAAGTATTCTTTTCCACCCTAATTGAGAGAGTCAGGAACTGCTTGCAGGTAGCTTCAGCGCAGAGATGAAACTCTAGAGACAAAAAAGCATCTGTGTTTTCAAAAAAAGGATCGCAGTCACATCCGAGGCCAGCTTTTCAGAGGGCACCCGGCCATTGTCACCCAAGTAGCAAGTTGTCTGGTGCTCAGGACTGCCTGATTTTAATAGACCAAATTTCATTTGAAGGTCTCCTAATGTGTCAATGGGTTTTAGATGAGGTCAAAAACGAGCTGTTGGGAGTCAGTTTCTTTGTAAACCTGACTGGATGGAGGCAAAAGCCCTTCCAAGTAGACCTTGCTGAGCAATGAGGGATTTCATTCCCACATGACCACTACTCCTGTTGGTTTAATTCTTAACTCCTTTCTTTTTTGATCTTCAGAAATGAGTTCAGACCCTGGGTAGATGTCAAGCCTGTGAAAGCTATAAAAGCGAAGGCCCAGTACAAGCCACCAGAGGAGAAAATGATCCACGAAACCAGTTACAGTGCTCAATTCAAGGGGGAAACCAGTAAGCTTGCTCCATCCGATAACAAATTCCTGGAGCGCAGAAGGATACGCACTCTCTACAGCGAGCCCTACAAAGAACCGCCAAAGGTGAGAAACACAGCAGAAGGGACACAGGGCCACCCACTGCTCCTGGTGGGACATGTCCAACACAGTAAGGCTGTGCTGAACACTGCCTGCTGACATTCCCCTTATGTGGCATCTTCATTTCCGACCAGTGGGTGCATATAGGGATCCACCTTGGAGTTGGTGGTGGATGAAAAACTGAATACACATCAGCAATGTGTGCTTGGAGCCCAGAAAACCAATGGTATGCTGGGCTGCATCAAAAGAAACAGGGCCAACAGGTCAAGGGAGGTGATTCTGCCCCTTTCCTCTGCTCAAGTGTAGACCCCATGTGGAGCACTGCGTCCAGTTCTGGGGCTTCCAATATAAGAAGGACATGGACCTGTTGGAGAGGGTCCAGAGGAGGCCATGGAGATGCTGGGAGGGCTGGAGCCCCTCTGCTGGGAGGACAGGCTGAGAGAGCTGGGGGGGGTCAGCCTGGAGAAGAGAAGGCTCCGGGGAGACCTTGGAGCCCCTGCCAGACCCTCAAGGGGCTCCAGGAAAGCTGGGCAGGGACTCTGGATCAGGGAGGGGAGCCATGGGACGAGGGGGAAGGGTTTGACACTGAAAGAGGGGAGACTGAGATGAGATATTAGAAAGAAATTCTTGGCTGTGAGGGGGGTGAGCCCCTGGCCCAGGTTGCCCAGAGAAGCTGTGGCTGCCCCATCCCTGGAGGGGTTCAAGGCCAGGTTGGACGGGGCTTGGAGCAACCCGGTCTGGGGGGAGGTGTCCCTGCCCAGGGCACGGGGGTGGAACTGGATGATCTTTAAGGTCCCTTCCAACCCAAATCATTCTATGATTCTATGGGCTCTAGTAGAGGTTGATGCATTTTGGAGACTAGTGCATCAAACTGTACAACAAACTGTAAAGAAGTGAGGACAGGGCCCAGATGAAGGGGTTTTTGCATTCTCATTTCCCAGGTGATTATCTAGACAGCTTTCTCCTTCTCCCTCCAAAGCTATAGGCACTCCACATTACACTTTGTCGCAGGAACAACATGGTAAGAGCCAGATCTTCACCTGCAATTAATTCGGAGTGCTCCACAGATTTTGACAGTAAGCACTTTTGGCTTTGATCAGATGGAGGACATGTGCCAAGAAGGGCTTGGGCTGAAATGTGTTTCAGCCTTGTTTTCTAGGAGCAGCAGAGGATCCGCATATAAATGGAGTCAGTCTGTGCAGTTCTAAACCTAGGACCATTAGTTCTTCTCAGAGTTTATAAGTGCTGAGATTTGTGAGGTCTCAGAGGGATGGCAGGGCCAGCGTGGAGGAGCTGAAGGCTTCTTTTCCTCCCTAATTTTGAAGCCGTCCTCCCTATTTTGTCCCTGTTTTGGGGGCTGAAGAAATAGGTGGATGCAAGACACTGTAGTGGCCTTTGCTTGGGTGCCAGTCGGTGTCCTGTGTCCCAGCTATCCCCAAGTAATTTTACTCTGTTGTAGCGATCTGTTAGGGAAGAGCAAACTGAGGAGTGATGCCCTGAGAGAAAGATGGGGATTTAAACCGGCCTTTTTGTCCCGAGCATCGTTTCTCTGCTTCAAATCCAGAGAGAGATAATCCCCTGTGGGCTTGCAGACCCCCTCCTGAAGTCAGAGAAAAATGGAAGAATTGATAAAATGACTGATAATATTCATTCCACTCTTTACCCTAATGTGTCCTGATCTGGATGCCATGGGCTCTGCTGGCTTCAGGGGTACTGTGGCTTCAGGGCATCAACACCATGAAAGGATTTGGCCATTTGCAACTCAGCAGCGCGCCCAGCTGCTCCTCTCCCATTGTGGCAGGGCATAGCTGAGTAGATAAGTAACATTCATGCTATTTCTGATCTAAATCCTGTTTTCCACCTGTCCTTGTGTCTCTCTTTCTCTCTCTCTCCATCTTTGTGTTGTCGTTTTGCATGTCGCCCTCCATGCAGGTGGAAAAGCCTAGCGTAAAGCCTTCCAAACCAAAAAAGACCACAACAAGCCATAAACCCCTGAAAAAGGCCAAAGACAAGCAGATTGCATCTGGCCGGGCTGCCAAGAAAAAGAGCGCCGAGACCTCCAACACAGCAAAGCCAGAGGACAAGGAGAAAAGTAAAGAGATGAACAATAAACTGGCTGAGGCAAAAGAGTAAATGTCACTGCACTTTCCTTTCTTTCTCATTTTTTTCCCCTTCCTTTTCTTTCTTTCTTTCTTTCTTTCTTTCTTTCTTTCTTTCTTTCTTTCTTTCTTCCTTTCCATTTTTTTCCCCCTTTGATTAAATAAAGGCCACAAAATTAATTAGAGGCTTCTAATCTGCTTTTTGTTCTGATTGTATTAGAAGCTTTTCTGTTTTATTTCCAAGGAGGATTAGGGAATCCTTGTTTCTGAGGTCAGGTTGTTCTGCTTTGCCTGCACAACACGGCTCTGCACAGAGTGAGGGATGTGGGAATGCACAAGCTGGGGGCGTAGGAGATGAAGGTGATGGATCAACCATGATTGCAGTCAGCAGCCTGCCCCTTTCCTCAGGCTTGGTCTTTCAATGCTTTGATGACATGGAAGTGCCCATTGAGCCATGGAGGGGCTGTGCTGTCACCTCATGAGGCCCTTTTGGTGTTGGCCACTGTTTGGTCATCTCCCACTGGTGTCAGCAGGTGAAAGGTTTTGGAGGCAGAGAGGATCAGAGGTTCATTCATGGTGCCATGGATCTGCCATAAGTCCGCTAGAATCAGTGGTGTGACCAAGAGTGATTTCCCCTGGTGACATTGGTGGGACTTTCGCTCCAAGAAGCAACAGGGAAGGAGATCCCGTGCAAATGAAGGGTCAAATCTTCCCCCAGGGTAGCTGGGGGATAGTTCTAGCTGCATAGAGGCAGCTTCACCCATCAACACCATTCAAAAGACTTGATTTTAACAAAAAAAAAGAGTGGGGGAAGGCGCAGAGCGCAGTGAAGACTTCCCAAGCATGTGGCAGGTCAGACTAGGTTATCGGCAGGCTGTTCTTCCCTATTGTTTCCCCTAGGTTATGGATCTTTTTAGTTATTCCTGGTTTGTTTTGAATCTTGGTCTGCTTTCTTCACTTCTGGGGTGCCAGTAGACAGAGCTAGATTTCCGAAAGAGGTTTGATTTGCAGATGTGACCTTCCAAGGGATAGAGAGAAATGAGTCACCAAGGTTGGCTAGAGCTTTCAGCCCCCGTTGCTTTGACTTTAGCAGCTGTTGAAGTTCATGTTGACTCATAAGTATCCTAGGAGGGCCATAAATCACTTGCTGGGATCCCTCCAGGCAAGATCTCAGGGTTTCAGTCCTATCTACTGTGCTCTTACTCTAGGAAATCCCCATGCCCAGCAAGACCAGTTTGGAAGCTGTAAACACAGAGGGACCATTTGTCAGCGAGTATGAACTGGCCCAACAGACTGGCATCGCATACCCCAAAATTTGGGTCGTTGAGTCAATGGGAGCTGGGAGAGGTATGGTCCCAATCCAAATTTATGTGCCTAACTCCTGGATCGGGTCCTAAGTACGTAAGGATTAAGCTTGATCCCACCAAACTGAGCGGTTAAACTCTCCTGTAGCAGAGTAGCTGCAAGTCAAGATTTAGGGTTCTTCTTTATTTTTGCAGCTCAATATTTCTATCCTGATACGCAGTCCAGCTTGAAACTTTCAGAGAACAGACAATTGGGAAGAACGAAGAGCGAGATGAGAAGTAGGGTAGGGAGATGGTGTAAGAGGAGACTATCAGAACTGTGTTGCTGTAGAGGTGTTTGAATGAGGAAAGTCTTGCTGCTAGGATATTTTAGAGACGTGAAACTATCTCACAGAAAAAGGGATGGGCCGGGAGGGTGAGAAGTCCCCCTTTTTGGGGTCTCACCCCATTAGAATTGGGTCTTTTGGAAACATAAACGAGTGGTGGGCTACGAGGCTGAGAGAATGTTTCCAAAGAGGAGGAAAGCTCTGTGGTATACAGATAGTGACATTTGCTGGCCTTAGTAATGAATAAATGCCAAGTTCAGTGTATTGTGTGATGTGTCCTGTTTGCCTTGCGCTAACAGCCTAAAGCTTTGAGTATAAGTAAGTGTAGTGTTCTGAATTCAGTGGTGTATTTCCAAGCTTAGCTGTGTTAGAACTGTGTGCTATGAGCTAGTCAGGTTGTGTATGTGGAAAATATATATTCATATATAGAAATATATATCTCTAAACCTCCGACGTTTAGGAGGAAACCAGGGAAATCCTCCAGGAAGTAAAACTGTGGAAATCTTTGCGAATGTAGTGCATTTTTGATGTGCATGCTCCATGGAGATGCTGACCTGTCCATATTGACCATTGCTTTTCTGAGTGCTCAGAAGCCCCTGCAGCACCGCTCGAGTGCAAAGCTCAGCTCTGTCTCCACAGCAGCCCGGCGAAAGGCTTGTGTTGAGCTGGTGGAGAGGAGTGCCACTCACAGCTCTTCCCACCCCGTCGCACAAGGGACAACTGGCCAGAGAAGCCTGAGCTTCCAAGACTTGGTGTGATTCCTTGGCATTTAGATGCTTCATCCATCTTCACACTCCTCAGTAACGTCCTTTCCTATCGCAGGATATAGCAACAGCGTGAAGATGACGTGTCACAGCAGACAGAACATGTCAGGAAGGCACGTAGACAGTTACCAATAGGCCTGAACACACTGATCTCAAGGTACATAAGGAAAGACCATGCCAAATGATTCTCCCAATCATTTTTTGGCCCAAAGCTTCACAATCAAAGAAACAGCACACTTGTCACCATTTCCCCTTGAATTCAACGGGAATTTCACCCGTGATTTCAAGGGTAACCAAATTTTGCCCAAGGAGCATCATTAAGGTGCTCAAACCACCTAATCCAAGCATCTCCATGACTCTGGATTGACTGCTCATCACCTAGGGCTTCAGGGTTGCTTCTTCTCAATGAAGAGCATCCATCATGGTGTTTGACTGAAACATGCACAGTGAGTGGTCAGAATTTGGCCTTATGTTTCCTTAATACATGAAGTTTTTGGTGGCATCTGGCTACAAAGCTAGGTACGAAGTGCTAGCCAGTGATCTAAATTCCTTCTTTAGTGAAGGAACTTTCCAAGGGCCATTGAGCTACCTGTTTTGGACAACTCTCTTTGGGTGAGATGAATGATCCTTGGAAAGTTTCAATCTTTCCAGAAAGAGCCTGGGAGACTGGTAGGGCCTGGGGACCTCCCTCTCAGACAGCAGCAAAATAGGGATATAAATCCTGGCCTTTGCTCCGCGTGCACCAGGTGCTCAGCATACATCCAAGCACACAGCTTAGCATTGCACTGAATGCCAGGAACTGCAGCAGAGTCAGGCCTCGGGGTGAAATCCTGCATTGCTCTACCTTCCACAGACTTTATACCCATCTGACCCACTCAGGTTTATCAGAAAGGAGACCAAATCTCTGCCGTTTCACTTTGGACTCTGAGCTTGTCGATCCCACCGGGAAAGAGTGCTCCGCTGTTCTGTGTTTCCAGCTACCACAATGCTGATTCTGTCTCACCGCTAATTTGTAATATGTTTTGCTTTCTTTGTAAAAAGAAAAAAAAAAGAAAAGAAATGTTTTGCTTTTTACCCTGTGAAAGTTCCTATGCTGTCTATTGCTTGCTTTCTCATTCTCACTGTATTGTACTGTTACTCCTTTCTGCAAAATGGTGCTAATCGCTGACTGAGCTCCTGTTTTCTGACTGCTTTGCACACCGATCACCTGCTTCTTCATCTGCAACGCGTCCAGTGTAAAAACATGGCTCCCATGAATTCCACAAACTCTTGCCTCTTGGAGGCAGATAGGAAGTGTCTAATTAATATTTTGTGGCCTGGGTTTGGTTGCATATCACAAATTGTCTCTTGTAATGTGTTAAGCACACCTCCTCGTGGTGCTTTTTCATTCTTGCTGTTCTAATGAGAATGACACACACACACACAAACACACACACACACACACACAAATTAATGTATAGCCAATTGATTGTGACGTGCTTGTGATCTTTGCTTGCTCAAAGGGTTTTTTTTTCCAATGATAAATAAATGCTAAAGACGAATACCACCTCCTTGATCTTGTTTTCTCGATAAGAAGCACAGTTAAGTGAAAGAAACACCCTTCCAACTGTAATCAGGTTCGTGTTGCTTAGAGCCACCACCACTTCCATCCCTGCCATGGGGACAACTGAGCTGTCACAGCCTGGCTCCCTTTAGGTAGCTGCTAACCTCAGACTAGCCTGACGCGAGAGCTAAGCGTTTGCAAAGGTGAAGATGGACAGTGGAGCCATGTGGCCGGAGCAGGTAGTTGGCTTTTCTTCTCTGTACATATGGCATGTCGAGCGGAGGGTTGGTGCTGCACCTTGCTCCTGTCCATGTTGCACTGGGTCAGGGAGCAGAAGCTGAGCCCCATGGAGAGCTGGAGGGAGGGGAGGTACTCTGGATGAGGTCGCTTAATTACATACCTTTTTCCAACAAACCACCTGAAAGACCCAGGAGAGGGGTCAAGGGGCTCAAAATCCTCATTGAAAGGAGATGGCAAATTCTTGGGTTGAGCACTTCCAGCGTGCTGCAAGCCTAGGCACCAATGAACAGGCGTTTGGCAGTGTCTCTGGAAGTGCAAAGCACTAATTTTATATTAATGAAAATGTTTGCTATCTGGAGAAAGTGATGGCTGAGAAGAAAGCAGGGTTGAGGGCACAATTTTATTTTAAGCGATGAACCCTAACCTTAGTTTCATCTCTTTTTTCTTTTAATTAGCCTATAAGCTTCTACCTGCAATTTTTATTTTTAATCACGTTTTCTCTTTTAATGGGTATTCCCCACCAGCCTGGGGAAAATTGTCTGCATTGGGGTTATATTTTCAATTCTCTCCTCCAACATAGCTCTGCTGACTTCCATGGAGCACTAACCCTTTTCTGTCTTACTGTTTCTGGGTGCTATTTTTCATCCCTGCCTGGTTTACAAATCACTTTCTGAATTTATCCCGTCTGTGACTACATACTAATAACGGCGCTGCTTTCCGATGTCCTGCCGTATCACCCTGCCCTCCCTCTCCCTTCCCCACCACCTTCATCCATTCATCGATCATGCATAACTATATGATCTTTGAAGTGTTTCAGCTGAGCTGTAGGTGGGGGATTTATCATTTCACCCCTCCACAGCTGGTACTGGAGAAAATGCTCATTGGTAAAAGACCGGTCATTGATGGGACTTATCTGTGACAATCCATGTTGGCCAACAAAATGTTTCTCCCATGACACAAAGGTATGGGGTCTGTTCCGTATTGCAGCATGGACGGGTGATCCATCTGGTCCCACCCAGCCGCCCACACTCAGTGCTGGAAAACATGTCCTTGCTGTCCTATTGCTCTCTGAACTTGCTCAGCATTGCAAAGCCCAAACACCCAAAGGGGCAGGAAGCATTTCTAAGAGACAGCAGGACCTGCCAGGCTGATGACAGGCATGGGGACCTGGTCTCCCTGGTCTTTAACCAACACTGCCTGAACCTGCTGCTACTGACTCACTCCTTTGTCTTTGCCAAGTCATTAGTGACTGGCACTGCCCACCTTTTTCCAAGGGTTGTTGTGAGAACGTCTGTGCAAAGCACCGGAGGTGGGTTACTAAAACTGAAATGCTTTGTCTTATAAGAGCATTTAGTGTGGAGGCGCTGGCTGGAGTAAAAATAATCCTAATTGTCAGTGTTTGTGTCTGGTGAGGGGACAAGGAGGGGAGGGAAAATATCGGCATGTTGAATTTAAAGAGTCAACTCTGCTTCTCACACTCTTAATAACAGAGCGTCTGAGTGTGGCTTTGCAAAGGTGTCGCTTTGAGTGCATAGGGTGTGAGCAGCCCCATGTTTCCTATTTTAATCAGTTGCTTTCAAATACATCATGTGCTGAGGGCTTCAGCACACACCCCTGAAGATTTGTGCATGGGTGGATGAAGAGGTTCCTGCCTGATGCGCTCCGTCCCTCCATCCATCCCATTCCCTGCATCAGATGGGCATTTAAGTGCCTTGGGCATAAGACTGAGATTTACTGATTTTGCCACTTCCCAATCTCTGAGCTTCCTTTGAAATCCTCAGTTATCATTATTACATCCCTGACTGGTAAAACAAGGTCAAAGGAGGAATATGGATATTTCATCAGCTGACATGTCAGCCCTTATGCAAATGCAGCCTCTTGTGTCGCAATGTTCTTTGGATTTAGGGTTTATTTAGAGAGGTACTTGTGCAGGAGAGAAAGAGACTTTCAGATGATGTCTCTGTCATAGCTGGTACCTCCCAACATCCAAGGAACAACCACCATCCCCAACAGCAACAGCAACATCAAATAAAGAAGAGGAGCTCTACAGGACGAAGAAATTCCCTAGTATGAACATGATGAGATGGCCATGTTCACCACTAAGAACAGTATTTCTTGCACAGTTGGAAATTATTGTGATGTTCAGACATGGGCTTCAGCTCTCCCAGTTTCTGACAGCATCATGGTAAGTTTGAACCAATTGGGGATTTGACAGGCCACTTCCATTTACCCTTATTCACGTGAGCTTTCTGGGTCGGGAGCAATTCCACTAATGCCACTGGGTCTACTCATAAGCTCAGAGGTCTGCGATGGGGGGGTAACACAGCTCTGAGTACTTCAGGACTGGTGGTTTATTGTGAACTATGGATTGCTTGTAAACAGCCTTAATTTCTGTTGCAGGGTGCCTTGGAAACAGCTGCCTAATCATGACTGTCATGTGGAGGAGATGTGAGCCCAAGGATAAAAGAAAAGCCTGCTAATGGATTGAAGGCATCTTTATGCTTTCTAAAACGCCAGCTTTCCCTGCAGGGATTCTGCTCCACGGCAACCAACGGCAAGGACCAGCCGCCAGAAAAGTGATGGATGAGGAGTAGTGATAGATATGTGGGAGCACTGAGGAATAATAAGCGTTCAATGGTGTGAGAGATGGAAAGGGGCAAACATTTCTGAAACCTCCTTGTTGTCATCTGCCCGCCTCCCACCCCAACCTAGCCTGAGACATGAAGCAACATCAAAGACCCAAGCAAAGCTGGGTCCTCCCATATCTTCTTGGGGAACCAGAGGCCTGCGTGCCCTGCCTGGCTCTGAGAGAGGTCTGGGCACAGCAGAGGGTGAGAAGCACTCTGCATGGCATGTGGTGGAGGGGATCTCACCGCATGATGGCTGTGGCAGATGAGTCTGTCCTCATCAGTTAAACAGGACCCAGGAACACTTGATGGTGCCAGTACCCATGGACAAGATAGGGGAATCCTGAGAGTACACCCTGGTCATTGGACTGACCTGCTCCTTGGCCTGGTTCAGGATTTAATACCCAGATGAGGACCAGTTCAGCTGTGGCTACCCTGTTTGGAGCCAAGAGATTTATTAGCAGGGACACGAGACAACAAGGCACCTTTAATTTAATGAAATAGATAATGCTTTGGGGTTACAGGGCTGTGGATGTCCTTGCCCCCGTTACCCCTGCTCCCTTCCCTCTCCCCAAGTCTCATTGCTGATCAGACTTCTCTGTCCCTGTTGTCTCCTTCCCATGCAGTCTTCAGTGCCCTCACCACCCCGTCAGACCCCATCTGCCCACCATGCTGCTATTCCTTCTTGCCTTCAAAATCGTTGTCCCTCCATCTTCCCTGCCAGCTTTTCTGTGTCTGTCTCACAGCCGCTTCTCCAACCCTTTGCTTTCTTCCACCTCTCCCCCTCCAGCACCTTTCCCCTCCACATCATCCTAAATACCCAGCTCTACCAGGGATGTTCTCCTTCCCATCCTCCCCAAGTTACTGTCTCGTGTCCTGTCTCTCTTGGACTGTAAACCTTTTTCTTTGCCTGTACTGTGTGATGACGCGCACTGCTTAGAATAAACAATACCTCACCTACCAACGGCCCTTTCTCTCTCTCGTTTCTTGGTGTGGCTTCAGTAGATGTGTCTGCAAGTGCACTGTGTGTCTGTCCTCGTGGCCAGTTCAGCAGTCAGTCTTGCTGCCGCAGCTCTATCTGTAGTCTTTTGGGATGACTCTGGTCATGTTTTTGTTCCCTGGTACCTTCCTTTCTTTTTTATAGCCACAGAGCCGAGCTTTGTTGTCTGTGTAGGAGCCCAACATATTCAGAGCTGCATGACCTTCTGTCCTTTGCAATTCTGGTGCATCTGATAAAGAGTTTGGCCTTTCTCCAGCTTCCTGCAGAGATGTCCTGGGCTGGCAGGTGGCTCAACAAATGCAGCAATTGAGGAGAATGAAGGAGAAATTTTGTAGCCCAGAGCAGAAGCAGCTGATGTTAAAGGAATTGCATTTCCCAGCACAATACTGAAAACAGTGGGCAGAAGTGTGTCAGTGGAAATCCAAGCAGATGCACCTCTCGGGAAGAAGCAGAAGCTGGCTTAGCAGAAGGACAAGTTTCAGACATGAATGCCTGGGAGGCTTCTTGTCATTCAGAAGGTGCCCTGAACATCTTCTTCCTCCATCCTAGGCTAGGACTAAACCTGCCCGTGGTCCCTTCAACCTATGAGTACAGCAGGGATCCAATTGTGACTAAGTCCCAGGTGGATCCTTGCTCCCCCCTTGTCCTAATTTATTGCCTGAATGTGCTATTTTGGTCTGTACTGGCTGGAGCTATGTGTGCACATGGAGATGGTGCTTCTTCCCATCTGCTCCACACACCCATGGAAAGATGCAGGAGCAGCTCAGTTCTACTTTTACTGTGACCCTCACTGCAGGTAGTGTGACACCACCCTGCCAGAAAGCAAAGGAGACCCTTTATCATACTGAGTGAGGAGCTGAGCTCACAGCGTGGCCACCAGTCTGGTTTCACGGGCCATCTGCAGAAGTTAGGTCTGAAGACCTAACTCAAGGCCAAACTGAAGCTGGTTTGTGGACATGGATGGGAGAAGAATCAAGCAGTGCTCGGTCCCCTGGGCTTCCTTCAGTGGTGCTGTGCAAGAGACAGAAGAGATGAAATGTGTGGGGAGGCCCAGTGCTAGTCAGTGAGGAGCCTGGAGATTTCATCTAGGACAAGTGAGACCTGCAGCTGGGTTGTGCTTGACATCTCCAGGCTCTAGGGATTTCAGTGCAGATACTGGAAAGAGGCAGTGGGAGAGAGGATCCCTTGGCATAGTTAATGCCCTGCATCCTTTCCCATGTGTCACCATGACCTGCTCCCACCTGCCATGCTTTCACAGTGCTGCCACCTCCTCCTCCAAACTCTAGACTCCAAGAGTGAAAAAGCTCTAGAACAACCCAAAACAGCAGCCAAAAATCTCAGCTGCACAGTTTTAGGGACTGAATAGTCAATATTCCTGCATGCCACTGAGGTCCCTAGCTGACCTTGGAGGTACACTGAAGTCTTTTAACATCTGAATTGCTAGCAGAGATTTGTAAGTGCTTGTATATCTGCTGCTTTGGAGGTGGACAGTTGTTTAAACTCTGAAGCGCTGAGCTCCTTGTTGCTCACCTTCCACCTACCTCAGGTCAGATTTCTCAACCAGACACTTTCTTCTCCTTCAGCCCTTGCTGGCCACAAACTGGTGCACATTTCCAGCGCCCACCTAACCTATGCAAGCCATAGAAACCCCTCTGCTTGCTGAAATTCTTTGTTTCCCTGCTGTAACTTACAGTGTTAACCCCACTATTTGATGCCGTTGCCTTTTCCAAGGAATGTAACTGAGACCAGTTATTAAGTAGAACGTTAAGACCATTTTCAGGACAAAAGAAGACTTTTATTTTTGTCGCTTTTATCAAGGACAGCAAACTTCAGTGAACAAAGGGCAATAAAGCATTCAGCAGACAGGAGTGATTTGCCATATCCTACAACCTAATTGTTAATTCCATTTGCCCAGGAATCAGTGAGTTTGTATCTTCTGAGGAACATGAACCTGCCAATGTCCTTCTGGGTGGGGGCTCTAGACAAAAGGTCAGTTCCTCCACAGAGGAGAGCCGTCTCCTCACCTGAATTCTCTGGGAAAGAAAGGACAGATTTCTCATGTTTTTTTATAAAAAATGGCCCTTCAGCACCAAACTTCACAGCTATATGTGCCTGGGGTTATTTTGCTGTTTCTGAGCCACCAGTAGAGGATTCCTGCTGGTTTTAGTTGCTCTTGAAGGCGACTTTTCATTGTCTGTGTGCCTGGAGCTGTGTCTATACAGACTCATAAGAGCTCCCAAATAGTTTGGGATGAAGATAATTTTGCAGAAGAGGGTAAATGTCATCACCTCTTTTTGATATGAGGCCACCAAAACATCAAGACCTGAATCCATAGAGGATCAGAGATGAGCTGTGAGAAGGTCCTCCACATCTGTGAAGAACAGGATAACGTTGCTGGAGTCGCTCATTGTCAGAGACAAGTTTATACCCCAAGACACAAGATTCCAGCTCCCTGTGGTTACACCAGGACCAGCGAAGAGGAGACTGTGCAACATGTGCTCATGGTGGTGATCCATTGGTTACTTCCAGACACTATGTGCTGCCTCTGGGAAATGAACCCTTCCTGAATTTCATGCTCTTTCTGCATCTCTCTCAGACATAACCCGAGTAATGGTCTGTCACCTTCAATTCATCTCTTCTGCATTTCTCACCTTGTCACATCACGTAACTAACCCAAGAGTGTATCACTGGCAGCCCTCTTGAGGGCAAAGATCTCCAAACTCTTTCCTCGTTTGGCTGAGACAAAGCTCATTTGTAAATGTTGCTGCTTGTGTGTTAAGACTTGCTGTGTTTCAGGATCAGGCTTTCCTTTCAACCCTCCGATTTGCACCCTCCCAGGTCACCCTTCCCAAGGTTGATACCCAGGGCCAGACCACGCTGTGCAGCCCTGCAGAGAGCAGCCGGAGCTGTTCTCCTGCTGGGGAGGGGCTGTGTTGTCCCTGGATACCAATTCCTGAGGAAAATAACGTAATTACCCCACACACACACTCTTTCCAGTTTAAAACAGGTTTGGAATGATTTTTGCTGGGAAGGACAACCACACAATTATCTGTATTCAATGCAAGCAAAGAGGAATACAGGGGATGGGGATGGGACACAGCCTCTTTGTCCTCCAGGAGGCTGGGTCTTGCTGAAGGATGCACGCACTCATGAGAAAAGAGCCAAGGGATTAAAATGAAGAGGTATCCACCATGCAAACATGCAGCACATGCACTAGCTTTCTTGGCTGCCTCAACAGAGAGGTACCACGCCAGGGCTTCTGAGAAGGGTGAATTCTCCTCGTGACTGTAGCAGGGTCTAAGAGAAATGTTGATGGAAAGTGATTTCAAACAGTTTATGTTGCTGCAGGGAGAGAGGATTTTTGGCTTTCAAGCTCTGTTCTGAAATGCAGGGCAGCAACAAGAGCAGGGCTGGACACCAAGGAAGAGTTGGGATTAGTCTGGTGTTGACCCACCTACAACCTGGATCACCACATAGGCACTGGCACAGGAAGACCTGAGCTCAGGCCCCATAGTTGCTGCACCCTCCTTCCTAGATCAGACGTGAAGATGTGCTTACAGGGGATGGTTTGGCATCTGGAGTAGCTGCTGTCAACTTCAACCTGCCCGGCTTGCATGTGCAAGTGCCCTTGAGCACGGTCTCAACTGGAAAGGGTGTACAGGCGCCTCCGGCCTTCTCCAGAGACCAGGCAATTGGTCCTGTCCTAGCAGAGGTCTGTGCATCAGCAGTATGGACCGGGTCTGTCCTGACAGTGGGGCATCTTTCCAAAGAGGAGCCACCCTGTATTTTCCCCTAATCCCTTGATTTACAATGGTGGGCTCACCTCATTCCCATAGGTACTGCTAGGTTGGAAGGACTCGGCAGTTTTCCTACACTGGGGACACTGGGTAAGGAAAAGCCCTACCGACCTCTGCCAACAGCTTCTGGCAGCAAATGTCCCTTCACTGTAAGCATGAAGGGCAGGTCCTGCCAGGGCTTTCCACGTGGTCCTGCCCCATGAGCGTCTCACACAGGGATGGTTAGACTCAAGTGTCTGGGTTCAGCCGGTTGCATGAGCCAAGGAGATGGTAACAAGTACCTGTTCTCCTGGCCATGGTGCCAACCTCTCCTTCCCTCCTTCAACCTGAAGGCTGGAATCATTCCGTACACAAAGCCAACATCTGGCTGGTGGACGAGGGGGGATCTCCACAGTCCCTTAATGCAACTGCTGTGCAAAGTTGCCCATTTTAAAGCTGAGCAGTTTTCTCCTGCCTCTCCATCTGCTTTCTGCAGCCTCACAGATCCCTCCCCACCCATCACACATCTCTCCTCATCCCTGAAGATCCTCCTTTTTCTCTCTCCTAATGAAGATTGATTCCCTCATTCCCTACAGGTCTTTCCTTCCCCATCTCTTCCTCTGCACTTCAACAAGACCTGACCTTCCCTCCAACACCCGTTCAGAGCTCCTGACAGCATCTACCCTACCTCCTAGGCTTTGTTCTCTTATGCTCCCATCCACGATTATCCCAGGTACAGAGCTGGCCCCAGAGCTGATCCTAATGGGCATCCAATGCCTTGGTGCCACCATAACCTCCTGGTGTCTCCTGGGCGCATTGAGGAGAAGGGTTGGAGGAGAAGCTCTCACATGGGGGTTAGCATGTGTTAGCTGGCCCTGCATTTCCTGGCGGCTATTTTAACAGGCACCAGGTGCTTCCTGAGCAGCACAAGAGCTCGGCTCCCCTGCGTTATAGGGCTTTCATCATCCGCCTTGAGGGAAACAAACTGCTTCTTTGTGAGACAATTTTACAGCGAGGTGCTCGTTCGATGCAGGTTATAATCAATTGGCAATCATTTTTCATAGCTGGTGGGTGGGCCTGATCCTGGTCCCAGTTGAACTAAGGGCTAGTCAAAAAGTCAAGAGCTCCAGCCCTCCTAATTTTGTGGACATCCATGGGTTTTGGACCAGGACCAGGCTCACCAACCAGCCTGAGGACATACCAAACATGTGTGGGCTGCTTGGGGAGCGCTCTGCAGAGCCACTTGTCACGGGGCAAATTCCAACTCGGGGTGGCATTTGGGTTTTGTGCAGCAGCCAATTACTCTGACTGCTTTGCAATGATGCTCTTTCTCTGCTTCTAGGACCCCTGAAAAAAACACTGGTGCTACAGACCAAGAACCAAGTACCTTAGTGCAGGACCAACGCACATGAAGTCGAGCACTTTCTTCTGAGCGGCGGTTGGAGCAAACGTATAGTCTGCATGAAATGTGTATCATCTGGCTAGCATACAATAAAGCTGATGATCAGAGTTGAATGACAATTTCTCTTGTCTCTCAAGCACTGAGAAGTTACTGTCACCAGGATCTGTGTAATACAGTTAGCATGTCTGTGCCTTGATTTATATTCAGTAAAGTCAGAGAAAGAAAAACGGGTCCAATTCTCCCTTTTTTCATAGCTGTGAAATGGCACTTGGTTTCAATGGTCTCTCTAGTTTACAGGGAGATCAGAATCACATCCGTAACTCATGGAAATATCATACTGGATTTCAGAGATTATCCCAGGAGTCTAGTTGATAGCATCAGCAACTCTTTTCAAAATTCCTTGCAAGATTTAATGCACCATAAATTCTTAACCGCTGTCAGGAACTTGCATTTGGATGTCGCCAGGTGAAGCACGCCTTGTGCAAGAACTGGCAGATCCCCTTGTCGTTGTGCTATAGCCAAGCACATCTCAGACCTTCTTCTGAGGCTGCTAACATTCAATTTGTTCAATTTGCCATTTAGGGCAAATGCTGGACAAGACACCAAAACTTGCTGGCAAATTAGTATTTCTTCTCAGCATATTTTCCAAAAATGTTTCCTTGAAAAATTTTAAAGTACAAACTGGAAATGTTGTAGGAGAAATGTAGCTGGTTCATGGGTTCGCAAGCTGGTTCTTCTGTATGCCCATCTCTTCTGAGCTGGGCTCCCTATGTCCATAAGACATATGCAGCCCATGATGGGAGATGCAGTCTAGCTCTACAGCCTGTCCCCTAGAGATGGATAAGTGCACGAAGTACCCAGACTGCAGTTCCAGCAAGGCACTGGCACAGCACACTCCAATAAATACTTCTGGGTTTAGGCTGAAGCGTTCTAACACTTAGAGCTGGGATTTGCTTTACTTTCCGCAAATGCTAACTTGAAGCAGAAGGCTGCTCTTCCTTCCCAAATTAATTATGCAAGGCAGCTACCTCACCAGAGGTGGGGAGAGCTGGGCAGCTTCCATGGAGCACGACAGCTCCAAAGCCCTCCAAAACCAGAGGATCTCGTTTTCTGGGTCTAGTTCAGAAGGAAACTGCCTTGGGCTTGGAGGAGTCATTCAAGTATTTCAAAGTGAAAATGCAAGTCCATGATACACCTCCTTCTCCTCCTATATAAATGCTTCTCGCGTGCAGACTCCTGTTCTGTGCAGGAGTAAATCAACAGTGATTCCAGTTTTAAATGGTTTAAATTTAAATGGTTTAAATTTAAGTGGTTTAAATTGCAGTTTAAAATTTCCAGTGATTTCAATTTTAAAATGAATGCATGTTTTAGGAGATCCGATCTCCTTCACTTGCAGAGACTTTTGGTTACCACTGCTATTTGTTATCCGTATTGTACCACTGCTAAGGCACCCTGTGATGGCCAAAATCCCATGGGTGCCAAGAGCCTTATAGACACGGGACAAAACATGGGGATCCACCCAACGGACCTTGAAGGTAAAGCAGGAACATAAAATTGCCTTAAGCTCCTGAAGTTCACATTGTGGTGACTTCTCTTTGGCAGTGGGAAGGTTGGAAAGAACCTCCTTGTTAAAGGGATAAAATACAGAGGAATATTTGTAGCGACAACGTTTGTACAAGCCAAGAAGAAATGAGAGTAAATCCAATCACTGAACCATTGCAAAGCACCTCTGAGAAGATGTGAACAGCAACTAATGAAATATTCAATACAAAGGGAAGTAGATTACATGCCTGTGAATAATTGCACGGAGCGTGTGCCTCGCTCAGTAGCTGAAGGGTCCTTGTTACACATGATTAAGTAACTAACTTTTTTTTTGTGTATAATTACCATGATTGCACAATTATTAGAGAGGAGCCCAGTCCAAAGCTCCAGCGCCAGATGTTGATGGCCTGCAGGAGGCTTTACTCCAGATCCCTGGAGCTGCTGGTGTCCCAGGGAAGCAGGACCTGGCTGTTGCTCTCTGGTGGCTCTGGGCCCGTCACTTGTTTCTGAATCAGATGCACCCGAGGAAAAAAGGCAGCATTGATCCAGTCATCCAAGTATCTTATCTATACGCAATTATTTGTAGAAAACCAGACATCCATGGTGGAAAACGTGAGAAAAAAGGCTTTTTCTCCCATTATTATCTGATCTTCAGGGAGCTGACTTGGAGGGGCAGAAAAGCCAATCTTAACATTCAGCAAAATACAGACATTTTTTTCTGTCCCATAAGCTCCGTGAAGCAGCTCAGCCCAAGCTGAGAGCAGGAACAAGTGGCCACCAAGTCTCATTTCACCGGTGGAAACTGTGGGGAAAGGTGTCCGAAGTAAGAAGGTGAAATTTCACAGAGGTAGGTTTTGAAGTGGCAGAGTCTATTTAAATGCCGACCCAAATGAAGGCAGAAGATTCCCACTTTAGAAAACGTTTTGTAACTTGTAAATAACCACATATTTTTCCACCAGACCAGGTACGATATTTCAGACCGACAAAAAAAAATAAAAAATCAAATTTCATTTCCTATAGAAATGCAATGTTGTGACTTAACTCAGCATCCTGCCCTTCTCAAAATTTTCATTTTGCCACAAGCTGTAATATTTACTGTTTATTAAGAAAAAAAAGATAACAATTTCTGTATCCTGGCGGATTCTGTTCCCCATTGTTAACATTTCCCTCCCCTTCCTCCTGGTGTCAACTGCTAACCTCAGACTCTTGCTTCCTTCCACTTCTCTTTCCATTTAGCTTTTCTTCCCCTACATCATCCGTCGCACTCGGGTTCCTCCTACCCTCAAAAATAATCAAGTTACCAACTGTCATATTGCCCACCCAGCATTTTGTATATAATTTCCTACCGTGCTTCTCTTTTTAGATTGTGGCTGGAATTTTCCCTCATTTTGTGCTATTCACTGCTCTGCCTGCCTTTCGCTTATCCCGAGGTATTACCGTAATAGATGTGATTAATAGGAATTATCCTCCCACCAGCAAGACTAATTCAATGCAGCTGAATTTTGCATGAATGCTTTTATCTGTAGAGTACTTGGTACATCCTTACAACCTTGGCTGTGCTTTGTATCGGCAGCAGCGCAAATCTGTAAGGCTGAGAAAGGAATCCCCCAAGCAAGCAAAGCCAAAGCTAAAATAGGATTAACACAGGAGACCAGAAATTAGAGCAAGGAAAGAAAAGGAATATTTCCAGATCAGAAATTAAATGTGATGGAGGGAGATAGAGGCAGGAGGCAAAGTTTTCCGTTACCCCCTTCAGGAGCTGAGTAATAAAACTGGTCCAGGGAGGATATATCCCCTAGAGAAGAGGAGCAGCAGTTCTGGAAAAGAAGAGGAAAATGTTCAGAAGGGTGTTTCAGACTGGATTTAACCCTTTGTAGGTCTCGGGCTTCACAGCTTTGAGGACTTTTGCTGATTTTCAGGGAGAAGCATTGCCCAGGTCTGAGGAGATGCATAAAGTCCACAGAAGATGCTTTGCCCACCAGTGGCACTGGCAGCATGAACATGGATGAATGCTGCAAAACTCCTTGTCTGACGGGTTATTTCCATTTAATGAGGCAGTGACTGAAGGAGCTTGGTGGCTACGGAGGGCTCCCAGACAGATCCATTGAGGACCAGGGCAGAAACAAGGGGAGATCCAATTAGGATTTGAGGGCAACAGCATCCATTGTGTAAAGTAGCCAAAACTGCTGGAATTGCATGTGTTGGATTTGCCCTTCTGACTTATTGGCCACTTCCTCGGAAGGGTGTGAATACTCCCCAACTGCATTGACTCCTCACTGATTTACCCCAGCCAAGGTCTGTCCAAATGGCACAGAAAATGCAACAGCTCTTTTTAATGCTGTGAATAGTGTGTTGGTTTGGTTGGTTTCCCACCCCCAGCAATGATTCCTAGATGACTTATGCTCCCTTGTTTCTTTGAGGCTCTTAAAAATCCTGACCTGAATTATTTAACCTCTGTTCACTCCCCCTTTCCTCCAGTGTCTTTTCTCTTTTGTTTCCGTTACCTTGATGTGTTTATCTCCCACTCTGTCATTCCAGTCACTTCATTTCTCCTTCTACCCACATAAATCTTTCATAGTTTACCCCTCTTTGCTCTGGCAAGGGGCAGGTTTTCCTATTTGGCTGCAATCAGTTTTTGTGACATATCTAGGTTACTGTCAGGACTCCTTCTCTGTGTAAAATGTCTTTCATTTTTTATGAATCTGCTTTAATAATTTATCCCCCATCAATGGTGTATAATGAAATCACCGTCCTGAAATGGCTTTTCCGTGTTGAGGTAATGGAACAGAGATGAGCTGGAAGGTACTATGCCTGGATGGTATTTTGGTGCAAGATAAGCCACAAGTTCCAGGGGAAGGAGAAAGCTGAAACAGCTGAGAAGATGCTATTGTTTGGAGTCTGAATGGGAAGAGAAAGGAATGGACCTGCCTTTATTTTGCCTGTAGAGCAAAACATCAGGATTCACATGAACCGTCGTGATACTCTCACTGGTGGACTTTTGGCTCAGAGCTAACCAGCATGGAGATGAACCACCAAAAATAGCAAGATCCTTCCCATAAAGTCATATTCACGCATCTCGGGATGCCAAAACCACTCCATTACTTACCTTCCCTGAGCTGCAAATTTCCCCACTGTGGTCCAAAATGGATCACAAGACGTTGAGGCCCCATCCCTGCAGGTGTCAAGACCAGACTGGGTGGGGCTTTGAGCATCTTGGTGTAGTGGAAGATGTCACTGCCCATGGCAGGGGGGTGGAACTGGCTGATATTTAAGGTCCCTTCCAACCCAAACCACTCTATGATTCTATGGTTCTATGTAACTGAGGCGTATGACCCTCACCATATCATGAATTCATGGTGGTGGGAGAGCTGCCGTAGTCACGGTCATCTAGGGATGCCTGTGAGGCAAGGTCGGTAGCATGCTATCTTTATTGGAAGAGGAACAAGGGTTTGAGAGGACATGTTCTCAGGATCACAACTGCTGCACCAAATCGAGTTGAGGCTGTTGGTCCAGACCCTTGCAGTGTCCTAGGATGGGTTAATTAAGGAGCCAAACACACACCTGCAACACTTTAATAGGCACAACCAATTATAAGGTACAACCAAAATCCTCTTAATTTTCAGATGACATGACAGGAAAGTGCATGCCCCAAATCCTGGTGTTTACACCATTACACTGCTTTGAACCTTGGCTTTGTAGGAATGCAGATGAGTTAACACAGCAAAGGATTTGACAGTAGAGGCTGTCAAACCTCGGATCCAAAGGATGCAGCTTGCTCCTCCTGACATTCCGCAAAATCAAACTGCCAGATCCCAGTGATCCTGACCAATGCAATAAAGTAGCCTTGGATCCAGGCAGCTGGAGCCCATCCCTCAGGAGGGCTTCCCTCAAAGAAGTACCAAATCCCCAAGTATTTAAACATTTTATCTCATGCACCCAGAGTTCACAAGTTATTAAAAATAATTAAATTAAAGCTGATATTGGATTATTTTTTGTTTTCATCCTTTGTTCTCCAGTCATCTCTTTAAGCTTTTTCCTGTAATCACATTTTTTTAAACAAACAGAAGCAGAAATATTTACCAATCCACCTGAGTCTAGCAGCTGCAAAAACAAATGTTCCTTTAAAAATAATTTCCTGAATTGCCCTAGGAGAAAAACATAAAAGAATATTTTTGCATGGAAGTAAACATCAAAGGAATGACTCTTTTTTGCCTGCTTCTTCAGCATTCATCACGTGATTATTTAAATCTTCATAGAAGTCATTAAGTAAAGCAGCTCAAGACAACATAATTGATTTTCCTCTGTCCTCTGTGTGGCTCATTTCTGATTAACTATTCCTTCCTCGTCTTTCCTTGGGAAGAACAATGAATATATATTTATGAAATTGCACAATCACAACCCCCAGAACAGCAGGTTTTCAAAGGGTGAGCTATGTTTGTATTAAACATGAATGTATCGGACAGGGCACTGATGGTAGCCATGATCATCCAGTAGGAGCTGGCATCATGACAGAAGAATAACTCAGTTATTCATTTGTGTCTAGCAGAAATATGGTAAATCAGATATTCAACCCAGGAAACAAAACCCAAAGCAGTAACAAAACAGAAATTTTCTCAAAACAGGCAAGCTAATAAAATGCAAACAAAGTTCATGGCAAGGTGTTTAGGGTGGGTGCATTTTAGGAGGAGAAGGAAGTTCTCCAGAAATCCGGCTTAACTGTAACAGTCCTCATGGGTTTTCATAGGAAATTTGTGTGAATTTGTGTGAATTTGTGTGAATTTGTGTGCAATTGTCTTTTTTGTTCCAAAGTCATAGAATCATGGAATATAATCATTGAATGGTTTGGGTTGGAAGGGACCCCTGCTATGGGCAGGGACATCTTCAACTAGACCAGCTTGCTCAGAGCCCCATCCAACCTGATCTGGAATGTTTCCAGGGATGGGACATCGACCACCTCTCTGGGCAACTTGGGACAGTGTCTCACCACCATCAGCGTAAAAAATGTCTTCCTTCTATCTAGTCTGAATCTCCTCTCTTTTATCTTAAATCCATCATGCTTTGTCTTACCACAAGAGGACCTGCTAAAATGTTTGTCCCCATCTTTCTTATAAGCCCCCTTTAGGTACTGAAAGACTGCAATAAGGTCTCCCCTGAGCCTTCTCTTCTCTAGACAGAACACCCCCAGCTCTCCCAGCCTGTCCTCCCAGCAGAGGGGCTCCAGCCCTCCCAGCATCTCCGGGGCCTCCTCTGGACCTGCTCCAACAGGTCCATGTCTCTCCTGTGCTGAGGGCTCCAGAGCTGGAGGCAGCACTCATACGAACAGAGACAAAACCTCCATTGGTCTTCAAGTGCTAATCCCACTACTTCCTGGGGCCTGTAAGCTCCTAAATAAATTTTGAAAATGGTCCTCAGGGAAGTGTTTAAATGGCCTTTTCCATGCACACTACCCTCTAAGCCCACATTTCCCCACTTACACATGGGCTTTGGTTTCCATCCCTCATGCACAAGTAGATGCAACCAGGAGATGAGACCATCACCAAAACCCATGTTTTATTCACATTCTTCTTCTAGGTTTACAACAAATGCCTCTATTGAACCTCACTTGGAATTAGTGTGACTGGGGACACCCTGAAAGGATGACATGTCCAACCTTCCCCTAGAAGGAGGTGGAAAGAGAGACAGACAGCCCAGCAGGCCCAGGCACTGGTCCAGGCAATGACCTGGGAGACAGGCAGCAGAAGGGAAGGGCAGAGAGCTTGAAATTGCAAGGAGGGATTTATCCAAGCAAAAAAGTCCTCACCATTTGATATGTTCACTCCAGTCTCTTGCAAACAGAGAAATGGTTGCTTCCAGGAGAAAACACATCTCATCCTAATGGAAATGGTAAAAACAGCTTCCATGAGCTGCATTCCAGAGACCCAAGCCAGGAGTGACCATCTCAAATAGTTACATTTATATTCAGATATCTAACGCCCAGGGGGTCGAAACTCCAATGTTGGCATCCTGTGCCCCAGAGAAGTGTATGCAAAAATGTGGTAATATCTTATGTGAAGTTTGCATTGCACCAATGATCGCACAAAAATGGACAAAAAACGCCTTGCTGCGATAACAAAGTGTGTATTCTTTGCATCTAAATTTAATACATGCACACACCAGCCCCAAACAATGCTAGGACTGCAGTTATTAACACAATATTGGATTGTCTGCCCTGATGCTGTAGAAAAGCAAAATACTGTTTTTGCTTGTTTGGAAAGAGAAAACCAAAGCCAAAGAACTTAATCGCTTCCCTAAGCCATCCAGTGGAACTATAACACGTCCCTGAATTTCAGCCCAGCATTAGTCTTATCTCAAGAAATATATTTTGTAAGCGCTGCCTTTAGAAAGGTGCGGTTTTCTCCCTCCTGAAAGCAACCCAGCAGCTCAGAAATGGGTGACTAACGGATTTCCTGCTTCTGTTGAGGTACAGCCATATTATTCATAATTATTTCAGTGACATTTTCATTTGTCTTAATTTGCATGGCACAATGGTAATGATGTGCTGGATTTCCCAGTGAAAAGTGCAAGGAAAAGGTTAAACCAAAGCTGCACTTCAAAGTGTCACTAAGAAAATCGGGAAGAACTCGGTACTCCTTATCTATCCACTTTCTCCAGAGCGTCCACCACTTTTCCCAGGCAGACTTTGGGATCAAAACCTTTGAAGTCTTCACAAATATCTCTGTGGACATGAAAATATGGGCTCTAACTTTAATTCGGATTTTAAAAGACTGTGTTTAAAGGTTTCAGGATGGAAGTTGGAAAGCCACTTCCCCTCATAACAGGCCATTCTTGAAATGTTCCTTCTAGAGTGTTTTCCTTCATTTTTCTCTGAAATAGCAGACATCAATCATTAAGGGTGTTATAACAGACAGTAGGGGTGATACTTTCTCTTCCAGCATAAAAAATCAGGTTCTTTACTGCTGGATTTTTAAGTGTCTGAAATCTCTCATAGCCTTTACTTAAAACCAAAAGAAAAATAGAGTGCTAGATTTCCAGTGGGGGAAAATGACCAGCTCATCTCTTGTTTATATGTATATGAATTTCCCCATACTCAGTGTAGCTATCTGCATTTTGGATGGAAAAGGTGAGGAAGAAGATCCTTGCCCATATGCCCCTGAATTTCAGCAGACCCCTGCTCATCTACAACATTTGAGCATCCCACTTGCATGCTTCAGATGTTGAAGTCACTTCATGCTAAGCATGGTAGAAGGAGTCTCGCAGCTTTCTCCTGCGGTGAGATAATTTCAGATATACATGCAAAGCGAGCAACATCATTGGAGAAATATCTGTCTTTTTATAACACCTCTGCACTGATGCAAACACCCAACCTTGTGCATTCATCGATCATTCCTATGAGGGGGTGCTTGTTACTGGCCTGGCCACTGTTTACTTGCCAAAATCTATGGTTGAGTTGGTGTCTCCATTACCAAATTGGAACCCTGAGGTTCTGGCCTTCTCCAGCTCATTAAAATTGTTCTCCATGGAAACATAACTCACAGCTGTGCTGATTCTGAGACTTAAATATGCTGGAGAAGAGAAGACTGAGAGGGGTTCTCATCAATGCTTATCAATATCTAAAGGGCGGGCAGCAAGAGGATGGGGACAGACTCTTCTCAGTGGTGCCTGGTGACAGGACAAGGGGCAATGGGCACAAACTGGAACATGGGAAATTCCATCTCAACATGAGGAAAAATTTTTTTACTGTGAGGGTGCCAGAGCACTAGAATCGGCTGCCCAGAGAAGGTGTGGAGTCTCCTTCTCTGGAGATACTCAAAACCCGCCTGGACGCGTTCCTGTCCAGCCTGCTCTGGGTCACCCTGCTCTGGCAGGGGGATTGGACAAAATGATCTCTGAAGGTCCCTACCAACCCCTGCCATTCTGTGATTCTGTGAAATCATACCACTTTATTTCTCTCTTCACCATGTCCCACAGTTCTGTTACCTTCTGATCAGGTTTCTGCTGCAGAACATGCTGGCTGGCAGTGCAGGAAAATGGATGTACATTCCTTTTTAAGGACACACTGAGCCTGTCCACCGGAGAATACGAAATGAGGAAGGGCTCAACATGGTTACTCTCTGAATGACAACCAGGCCTTCTGTGAGCCTATGTTGTCCTTGTTATTCTTTCCGTGGTTTTGCTGCCTCTCCTCTGATTGCTCCAGAGCTGGCCCCATTAACACTAGGACACTAGAGAGATGATCAGTTTTATCCAATACAGCAACTCAGTGTCTACCACTGTCCCTAACGGGACAACGTGGCAATGGCACTCCATTGCTTAAGATGACAGCCCCTAGATGTAAGTGAAATGGTCATGATGGCAAAAGAATTTTCTCCCAAGAGGGAATCCCTCCTCCAAATAGTCTTGGAACATTTCTTATCCCTGTGGTCATCCAGAACAGCCCAATCCTGCAAGGCCTTATGCCCAACTGGGATCTTTGTGGTCCATGCTTCCATGCAAATGGGTGCCACCATCCGGTTGATGGGACTGCATGTTACAGTTGTGTCCCAGACCAACTCTTAAACATGGAGCCAAAAAAAAATGTCTTAGTTCATTAACACCAGTTAAATTCCTCATCTCAATTTTCTGGGCTGGTAGCAGCAAACCTCCTCCATCCTGCCCAATATGTAGTACGAGGTGTATTTGGCAGAAGATGAGACTTCCTTTCCTTTGTGCAACAGGGCTTAGTTTTTGGAACAGTTGCATAAGGAGGAAATGCGATGTGTGGGCGACCATGCTTGTGGTTCGGCTTTCCAGTCATGCAGAAGTAAAAATAGGTTAGTGGGTTTGCAGGAATAGGAATATTCTGCAATCCCCACCACAGCGATGTGTCGCCAGATGGTCCTTCTCTGGGCACGATCTATGGCCAAGGCTATTCCGCCCTTCCCAGTTATCCTCTCAACAGAGCTCAGAGTTAATCCTTCTTGTCCAAGAGGGTGTTTCTTCCTGGTCTAATGCACCAAGACATAGGGAAACCAACACTCACCTCACTCTTCTCCCTTGACACTTAAAAATGCATTGCTTTATTATGTCTGATGATAAACAGCCCCACTGAATCTCTAGGACCTTCTCTCAATGGCAATGCTTTCCCCTTTCACAGGATGGCACTAGCCCTTTTTCCTCAGAAGATCACACTGATTGCCTGCTCTTAGTGGCCGCCAAAACCTATTCAGAGCCCTTCTTCCCAAGAAATCCTGTGCAGATCTCAGGCCACAACCTCCTGCATCTTCCCGGATTCTGACTTAGCTTTTGGCTTTATTAACATGCATTTTGGCTGTACGGCCCCAAGCGATCCAGGCTGCTCTGCGTGACTCATCATATTTTTTGTGCCAGCTGTCTCTGAGTCGTCTGTGAGTTATGTGAGCGATAATTTTGTATTTATTTCCAGATCATCGAGAAAAATGTCGAAGAGCGTCAAGCCTTGTAGCAGCCTCTGTGGACCTTTGCCCAAAAGCTCCACAGGCAACCACAGATTTCAAACTAGCCAGGTCATCCAGCTGGTGTCTGCTGATTGAAACCTGCCGATTGCTTGTATCATTGAATAACGTTTCTTTTTGCTGATAACACAGAAATATTTGGTCATTGTCATGCTGGTGAAATATCGTATCCAACATGTATTTCTAAGAGTTTGACTATCTCTATTCAGTGACAGCTTCAACCCATTGCTAGGATTCCTCCGTTCCCATTGCAACATCTCTTTGCTGTCTTTTCCCCAATCATCATGTATTTTTCCTTGCAGCCTTCAGCTTCTCTTATTCATTTTCTCTCCTTCTTTGCCACTATGCATAATAGAAGGTACCTGTTTTCCTTTTTGCCATTGTTTTTTAGCGTTTCTAATTGTGGAGACTGAGTGGAGAAGGTTTTGACTCTGGGCAGTCCATTTTCTGTGTTACAAAACAAAGTATTTTAGATATACTACTGGGTTTTGCTGAAAAGCTCCTAGATTTCATCCACATTTTCTCAGGCTTAAGTGTCCTCCTTGGATCATCTCATCTCCCTTGTTTCTCTGTGCAAAGGAAGGAGACATCTCATACAATGAATTGATAAGCCAGGGAGGAAAAAAAAGGCAAATTGTTTGAAACTAGACAGATGAATGTGGTGTTATTAATGTGCTTAAAAATATATGAGTAGCAATTTATAACTGAGCTCTTCAATGAACTGACGAGATGTGGTTTGGATTTCATTTCAGTGCTAATGTGAAGCAAACCAAGAGTGCATCCATGCAGACGGGACTTGGTTTTTGGAAGAGCTGATCGTGTCTTGAGCTGTTTTCAGTAGACAGATCTGGGCAGCGGCACAGGGATGCGGGCACATAGGAAACATCAGGCAACGGATGTTCTGAACATCAGGAATGGAGGCTGATCTCTTTGGAAAAACCATCCTGCCACATTTAATCATCATAAGCAAACACAGGACGAGGGAGTACCAGCTGATGCCGTCTCCAGTGCCTTTAAGGAGCTCTGTAAATGCGCACTTGGAAATGCACCTTTGCCTCGGGCAGTATTTTAAATAGGCAATGCCCCTGCTTGTGCCACAAATGATGTTTCCATTTGGAAACGTGAAACTGTTACAATACTGCTCTAAATCACAAGAAATATTCCCCTGTAGGGTCTCCCTGCCTCTTCCTTCTCTATGGAGACAGGCAATTTTACAGCAAAGATTTCTTTTCCACAAAGGTAGGGATTATGAACGGAGAGAAGGGGAAGGCTGGCAAAAAAATTAATGACAATAGAGAAGCACGTGGGGGTGTTGGTGGATGAGAAGCTCAACATGAGCCGGCAATGTGCTCTAGCAGCCCAGAACCCCCCCCTACAGCCTGGGCTGCATCCCCAGCAGCGTGGGCAGCAGGGCCAGGGGGGGATTCTGCCCCTCTGCTCCGCTCGGGGGAGACCCCCCTGCAGTGCTGCCTCCAGCGCTGGGGCCTCAGCACAGGAGAGACACGGAGCTGTTGGAGCGGGGCCGGAGGAGGTCCCGGAGATGCTGGGAGGGCTGGAGCCCCTCTGCTGGGAGGACAGGCTGAGAGAGCTGGGGGGGTTCAGCCTGGAGAAGAGAAGGCCCCGGGGAGACCTTGGAGCCCCTGCCAGTCCCTCAAGGGGCTCCAGAAAAGCTGGGGAGGGACTCTGGATCAGGGAGGGGAACCGTGGGACGAGGGGGAAGGGGTTTACACTGAAAGAGGGGACATTTAGATGAGATCTCAGGGAGAAGTATTTTATGCTGAAGGTGGTGACACTGGCCCAAGTTGCCCAGGGAGGCGGTCAATGCCCCATCCCTGTAAACATTCAAGGTCAGGTTGAACAGGGCTTTGGACAACCTGATCTAGTTGAAGATGTCCCTGCTCATGGCAGGGGGGTTGGACTACATGGCCTATAGTGGTCCCTTCCAACCCAAACCATTCTGTGGTTCTCTCCCATCCAGGTTTCTGCCAGGGGTCCTGGGCCAAGGGATCGGAATGGGGTGACATCAGAATCGCTGTCATGGAATGGTACTGACATACTGACCATGTCCCCAGCAGGTTCTTGGCAGGATACGAGCTACAGGGACAGTCTCCCACTGTTCAGCTCCTAACCACCTGCAGAGTCCCAGTGCCACCCTGCTTGGCCAGGTAAGATGAGACATCCCCGTGTCCCCATGCTGGAGCAGGTCTCCATCCTTTCCTTCTCCTTGTACTGGGCTCTCTGCCCTCCTCCCCAGTGCTTCCCCAGCACCTTGTCAGAAACTAAAACTTCACACCCTTGTCCCTCCAACTCAGGAGACTGTCTTTAAAAAACTAGTGTTTTGGAGGATTTTTTTTGCTCATAAAATTGTAGGTTGCTGATATGAGTATTCTGGAGCCTTCCACGTAATTCTTAAGATGTCTTGAAAAACAAAAGTGCACAGGGTGAGATGACAAGAAATGGGAGCTGGGGGTCTCACATGACTCCAGGAATTGGGTATTTTAAAAAATACCATATTAGCCTATATCTGGCAACAGACTCATTCTCCATTCGGCATCTCCTTATCAACCCGCTCTGTTTTATACCCTCTAAAAGAGGTTTCCCTCCATTAACGAACAGAAAAATGTGGTTTTGTCTTAAATGTCAGCTGTCTCATTTGATAATAATTTGGGTTCTTTTCCAAAATCTTCTCTGATCCCAGTCCCTGAGGTAGCAGCAGATTTCGGGAAATGCTGGCACAGCCTGAGCCCACCTGTGATATTTTCAGCACTTCCAGCCTCAAGTCAAACCAGAAATGCAGAAGATGGGCCCTTTCCTCTGGCTTCTCTGCATTTCGCACTTTCTTCCCACAATAACATTTATTCTTCAGTTCTGTTTCTCCCACATTAACGTACTTTTTTTTCTAACTCTGAAGAAACACCAATGTCATAAATATGATGCAAAATATGACCTGGAAGGCAGAAACCCCTTAATTCTGTTCCTCACTCTGACATTCATTTTGTGCCTCGTCTTGGATGTGTTTTAATTTTTTTGCTTCAATAGTGATATATGTACAGCAGAGGTAATTCCTTTTTTTTTTCCTCTCTATTGTGAGATGTTATGAGGATTAGTCAATGTCTAAGACTGGTAATTATTCTGAGTTATTCATGAGAAAACCGCAGCATCAGGCTGCGTGGAGTCTGTGACAAGATTTCATTTAAAATGGTGACAAAATATATTGCATGCAGCTGCAGCAATTAGCCACCAGTACCACCTCCCATCAGGTTGCTGACAAACAGCCCCATTTACCCCATTTTCCCCTCCATGGATCATGGAATCGCAGAATATTTCAAGTTGGAAGGGGCTTATAAGCATTACTGAGCCCAGCTCCCAGGTATGTATCCTATACTCTCTCCCAAAGAGATATAGGTTCCCGCTGGAGAAACCAAGTCTGAATTTACTTTAAGACTTGGTCCCACAACACAAAGTCTTTGGTGGCGATATTGTCCCCATCCCTCGCCTCCGCCAGTTCACAGTCTAGTCCCTGTTGGCTTAAGCAAATGGATGGCCTCCACAGTCGTCTTCTCATCTGGGAGAGGAAGGAGGGATGACCTTCAGCCAATATTTCTGCTGGAAACTGGGTCATGGAAAACCACAGCTGTGGGAGAGTTAAATTTACCCTTGGGGGAGCCTATATGTCTCTATAGACCTTACGAAGTGTAGGCTGTTGCATAAATCAGTCTGAGATGCCTGAAAACCAAGAGAACTATTCCTCATCCAGCACATCTGGCCAATATTTTTAGCATCAGATTGTAAAAGAGGTCACTTTTCAGAAAATCACAGAATCACCAAATCGTTGAGGTGGACAGGGACCTCTGGAGATGACCTAGTCCAAATTCCCTGCTCAAAGCGAAGTCAGCTGGAGAAGGTTGACCAGGTCATTTTCCAGTTGGGTTTCAAATATCTCTGAGGATGGAGACTTCAGAGCCCCTCTGAACAAACTGTACCAGTGTTTGATGCACTGGCAAAGTTTTTTCTTACATTTTAATGGAATTCTGAGTATTTCAGTTGGTGCCCATTGTCTCTTGGCACCACCACCAAGAGAGATGACTAGACAAAGACATGTCCACTCTGGCCTAGAGTTGAGGCTAATCCTACTCTGAGCAGGTACTGGGCTAAAGATGTTCAGAGGTCCCTTGTCCCATGAGCCTTTTGTAGGGTTTGGCTGCTCCCATCCAGCCTCTCTTTAGGAAAGAAGGTCTCCAAATGATACCTCGGTAAAGAGACCGGAAGGAGACAGAGGTGGACTGTGCAATTATTCATCAAAATTAAAGCATGGAGCAAGCACAAGAGGCAACCCAGCCTGTCTGTGGAGCAGAACGAGGTGCGCAGCCTTTCAACTATTGCTGCTGGAGCCAGACAGACACAGGCTGTGAGGAATGGAGATGAAGGTTTCGCTGATTCAGAGCAGGCAGGTGATTTACTGCAGAAAGTGCCTGGCTGTTAACTCTTCCCTCCCCTCCGCTTCCCATCTGGAAGCAAGAGGCAGCCTGTGGCTCTTCCCGTGGTGGGCAAAGGGCTGCAGGGCTGGACTGTGGCTGGTGGGCACATCCTCCTGATGTGTTCCTGGGGGACAGCTTAGCCCACCTAGAGCCTGCTTTGTCCCTTTTGCATCATGCCCATGAGCTGTAGGCACAGATGGGAGACAGACACAAAGATAAGAAGTTGTATCAGTTTGTCATGGATGGAAATATTTGACACGGTTATGACTCAGTGGCAGTTCAAGATTTATTAATGATTTGAGGCAGATCAAGAGGTTGAATTTTAGCAGCACTTAATCATTAGCCAATTTAAGGGTTTACAAGATGATTTTAAAAAATAATTGAACAGCAACTTAATTATAGATTCGAAAATTATGAGATTCACACTAACTTACTAAAAGGTAACCCAAATCAATACATATGCATATGAGCACAAACGTACAAACATGCACCACTTGAGGAGTTGCACACACACACATGAGTTTTTAACTGCTAGGACCAAAGGTCCCTTTGCAACGGGTGATTCCAATGAGTCGATGGGTGCCCCTTTCCGTTTTACACAGGCACAGACAAATGGACAGAAAGTATTTGGATCCAGTAAAGTATAACACCCACCCTCATAGGAGCTAATGTGTATATTAGAAACATATGGATAGAGAGGTGGATGAAAGAGAGACTAGCCTATAGTTAAAATTTCCCTTTCCTCGAGTTTGGAGTAAATAATACTCAAAATGCATTAGCATTCCACAGCGGGAGATAAATGAGACTCGACAGGGTTGACTCACCCTGTGCTTTTAGTCCAGAATTTTGGGTGTGCTCCCTGTCTAGTAAAAAGTAGCCATTCATGGGGAGGAAAAATATAGGATAAGCTGATCTTCTCTTTCTCCTCTCTTTTTCTTTCAATGGAAAATTTCAATGGGTTTCATTTCTGTTTTGCACAAGAATTTTTTCATTTTGGAGAGCCGTTGTTTATTATTCAAAGCCATTAAATATCCTCTAAAATCACAGTACTTACAAAATGAAAAAGGAGCTATTAGATCATCCAGTCTATTAATTTACAGGATTTATTAACCTCCGGTAGAGGCATCTACCACTCATCCCTTTAGGACAAATCTTGAGCTTGACTTCCTAAATGAGTGCATTCATCTCTCTGGCCCTAATTTGCATGAGCCTTTGGTGCAGATGCATTTGCAAACCTCCTCTGTGCTCAAAGCATGTATGTGTGCACATAGGGTTGCTTGCAAGGGACTGCGCAGAGTTGTTGATGAAAAGCTGGGGGCTGCTGAAGGGGGGGTTGGAGTAGCCGTGTCCATGCAGTAGCTGAAGGATGTCAACATCTGAAAAGACCCTCTACCCACCCATCCCTCCCAGCCACTCAGGTGACCCTGGAGAACAGCTAAGCTCCCTAAAGGAGACACCTCACGTGCACAGACCCCACTGCTGCCATCTGCCAGCTCTGGTGCTTTTCTCCTTCCAGTTCACTGGACCGTGCTGGTTTAATTACGGCAGAGCTGCTCTTGTCTTTCAGAACTCAGTACTGGAGAGGAGATGGAATATTTAGATAGGCTGGGAGGGAAGAGACTTAAGGGTCCCAAGGAGATGAAGAAGTGTGTGGTGGGGTTTGTTCTGGGTTTATTACAATCAATCATCCATCCATCCATCCATCCATCCATCCATCCTTCCATCCATCCATCCACCCCATCCTTTCATGTTCTCACTGAGCTCTCTGAACAGGGCTTGTCTGACAAGTTTAGTGCCCCATAAAAGAGATTTCCAACATAAGAACTTCTCCTTCCCCAAAAGCATCGTCTCAGACATGCAATAACTGTGCAGGCTTTTTGGATGAGGGGGAGACAGTACGAGCTGATCTGGAGCAATCTGCTAGAAGACACATTAGCTCAGCTTCTCCAGGCCACAGTGTAGATGCTTTTGTCCAAGCCATGGGCAGCAAGATGCATGAGAAATACCCAAAGCTCACAGCCATGGGGGCCAACTCTTCAGCAGGAGCGAGCATAGAGTTACCACCACAGATAGGCACCCTGACTGCAAACTAATGTGGCAAATCCTCATTACACCTCACGCTGAAGCAGGACAACACTCTTACCCCTGCTCCATTGTATAATACACGAGACCAACATCTCCCTGCTGTGGCTGGATGCCATGGAGAATATTTCCACTGCTTGGGATTGTGATTGTGTACTGATGCAGCAGGCTGACATGATTGAAAAAAATAAAGGATGAAGTCGTCCCCCTCTATTCTGCCCTGGTGGGGCTGCATCTGGAGCACTGTGTCCAGTTCTGGGCTCCCCGGTTCAAGAAGGACAAGGAACTGCTGGAGAAGGGACAGCAAAGGGCTACCAAGAGGATTAGGGGACTGGAACAGCTCCCGTAGGAAGAAAGGCTGAGGGACTTGGGTCTTTTCAGTCTGGAAAAAAGAAGACTGAGGGCGGATCTTATCAATGCTTAGAAATACTTAAAGGGTGGGTGTCAGGAGGATGGGGCCACTCCTTTTTCAGTGGTGCCCAGCAACAGGACAAGAGGTAATGGGCACAAACTTGAACATAGGAAGTTCCACTTAAACTTGAGAAGGAACTTCTTTCCCGTGAGGGTGGCAGAGCCCTGGCCCAGGCTGCGCAGAGAGGCGGTGGAGTCTCCATCTCTGGAGACATTCCAAACCCGCCTGGACGCGTTCCTGTGAAACCTGCTCTAGGTGAATCTGCTTTGGCAGTGGGGTTGGACTCAAGATGATCTCCAGAAGTCCCTTCCAACCCCTATCATTCTCTGATTCTGTGATTCTTCTCAAACTTTCTGGAGCAGGAGATGACCCAGATGTCCCATGTACCCCAGCTATCAAGCCTGCACCTTTTTGTGGCTCTGGGGACATGTCTCACCTGTGACACTGAGATGGTGTTAGAGCATCTTGCTGCTCACTAGATTTTGAAGGATGATGTTCAGGTGCCTCCTAAGATGGACCGTCCACCAGCTTGTGCTCCAGGGCACGCTCCCTTGCTGCAGAGTTTGCCCCGCGTTTCCACGGCGGTGAGGACTTGAGTTAAATTTGATCTGTTACAGACTGAAACAGAGGTATGGGCTGTAGGAAGGCACAGGTACAGGAAGCAGTAAGTTATTTAATTCCCACATGAGGTTTCTTCTCTAGACTGGTGGCAGAGAGTTGGTATCGCAGCTCCATGGAGAGCAGAGCATTAGAAAAGGCTTTGCAAGAGTTTCTCTACAGCCATGAGGAGGTCACCAAAACTTTCTATGCGTTATTTTATCAATTTAAGTAGAGCTTGCCTCAGGCTGTTCCTGTGTCTAATAATACTAAAAGAATCACTGGTTTTATCTCATGTTCCTAAAAAATACCTCAAAAGGATGTGAAAGTGCTTGGTGGCAATTAATTTTTGACTAACATCTGGCCATCTGGTTGTTGCCCACTGACTTCTGCACAGCAAAACTGGCCACCCTTGTTCAAGTACCTTTCACTCCAGTTTCCAGCCTGTGGAAATGCATTTCTCATTACTTTTCCTGAAAAGCCTCCTCGTTTCTGCATCCATAAATTTTGGGGGATGTCTTTAGCCTGGTCCCTTACTGAAACGGTCTGAGATGTGCTGTGTTTCTGCTTGACCAGTCATCCTGGAGGTTCACTGCTGGTTTGCCACATGGATCATTACCCTTCTTCCTGACTTCTGTGATTGTTTTTCCCTACTAATTAGCCTTCATAAAAGCCATTTCCAGAGCAGTGTGCAAAGACAGTCAGTGAGACTGCATCTGTGAAGTGCAATTTGCCTGCCACTGGAACCGGCTAAAGGGATTTAAGATCCCAGCAATAAACCTTCCCCCATGCCCTGAGGAATCTCACAGTCCCTGCCCATGCCTCAGTTTCCCCATCAGCAAAATGATGGTCTTGACACTCATTAACAACACAGCCATGTTCTGGAAAGCAGATAATGACTGCAGAGAGCCAGGTAAATTAAACAATAAAAATTAAACAATTCTAGTATCTTCTGTTTAAAACAAAATGAAGCAAGCCAATTTAGCCCCTTCTCAGTGATTTTAAAAAACACCTTTCAAACTGAATTACAGCAACAACGAGTTGTCCAGGAACAGGCAGCAGCAGGGAATAAAAACAGAGCCTGGGAAGAGTCATCCATCCCCATTTTCTCAGTCTCTCTCTCTCCACGGGTGGGTCTGACACCATCATGTGTCACCCAGCACGGGCTGAAACCGTCAGCCTTAACCTTGCTGCGCTGAACTGCTCGACCTGCAGCCAGCGCCTCTCCGAATCAATGTGTCGTCCCCTGGGATGCTGATGGGGTGGGGAGGGAAGATGCTGAGGCCAAATCGCAGCTATCGTGGTGCCACAGCTCCATGGAGATGCCCAGCACACCTTGTGCTTAGGGTTTTGCTGTGGGTGGGTGGGTGGCTGGGTGCAGAGAGGAGCCACCCCAGCAAACACACCATGCCCAGTGAGTGAGTGGGATGGATGTCTTCATCCTGTTGAATACCTGCACACTCAGGGGAGGGGACGGAGGAGGAGAAGGCAGAGGAAAACTCCTCTGCAGACCTGCAGCCCCAGCCTTTGGGCATAGCAGGTGTCTGGCATCCTGGGCCAAAATCTCCTCCAGCAGCCTACACGTCCTGCCTTTAAAGTCTAAGAAATAGTTTAAAGACCAAATGTCATGGATGGAGCGATGCACTTCACTCGTAGAGAGAGGCAGCAATACATTTGTTGACCCAAAACAGAGATTTAACAAAGTTTGATGGTAAATGCGACAGTGTTTAACAAGATTCGAGATGGCAAGGCACACTTATTTATTTATTTAGGAAGAAATTCCTTACTGTGAGGGTGGTGAGGCACTGGAACAGGTTGCTCAGGGAGGTTGTGGCTACCCCATCCCTGGAGGTGTGCAAGGCCAGGCTGGATGGGACTTTAAGCAACCTGGTCTAGTGGGAGGTGTCCCTGCCCAGCGCAGGGGGATCGGAACTAGATGATCTTTAAAGTCCCTTCCAACCCGAATCATTCTGTGATTCTATGATTTACTGCACAGGGGCCAGGGTCAGACACAGCTGTCAGGGAGACCCTCCCATTGAGTCACGAGGTTTGGAAAGGACCCCCTGACTTTCTAAACTCCTTCTCAGAAAAGTGTCTGGGTGTGGCTGGATCCAATCCTAGTCCCAGACTTGGTCAACTGTTTATGCCTAAAGGATTGTTTAGGCACAATCAATCCTTTATANTTTATGCACAATCAATCCTTTATATCACTTAGCTAAGATTTTGAAGTTTAGCATGCTATTAGTCATTTACCAAGGATCTGTTGTGGCAAGGAATCTCTCAATCTCAAGAAGTAAAAGTAACCTTGAGCGGGCGTCCCTGCTCAAGGGGAGATCCTGGCGTGCAGCCCACTGCCGTTCAGGAGAGCTCAAAGGGCCCTTGGGCTGTTCACTGTTTATGGGGGTAAGATGATTGACCTATAGTCATATTTGCATATTGAACACAGTATCAGCATTGCTTAAGTTTAACCCTTGGCTATTTTGTTGTTATCTATCTCACCAAAACCACATTTAGCCCGGTGCAGCCATCACAACTACATGCACCCCTTGTGACCACCATGGGTGGATATTTCTTGGGCTGCAGATGGACACAGCCCCACGCTGGGACTCCGAGTCTGGGCAATGAGAATGAAAATGGGTTTTGGGGAAGGCACAGAGCCTTTCATACGAAGACATTTAGGGTGTTCAGCACAAGCTGTCACAGATTTCCTGGCTGCTAGGTGCTCTTAGCTTTGACTCAATCTTTATGGTTTTCATTGAGGAAAAAAGGGAACTTTCTACTCCAGGGTCTGCTCAGTAAATGCTGAGGAAGCTTCATGGTTTAACTGCAATTTTGTAAGTCTCTGTGAAAGGGCTGCCTCCCTTTGTAATTCTGGGGAAGTCACCTGACTGTCTGCCTCAGTTTCCCTGTGTATGAAATGGGAATTTGAAGACCTCTCACTCTCCTGAGTAAAATATTGAAAGCAATATTACCCAGTGCTTCAGCTCCTGTGCAGACATTCAGTGTTATGTCTGTGGGGTGAGGGGCATATTGGGGTGAAGTTACGCTATTAGAAAGATAAGAGAATGGTAAGATCCTGACGTCCCAAACAATTGCGGTTTGTCAGCTCTGGGATGACCAGCTCAAGGGAGACCTCTGCTTTGTTGGTGTTTGAGGCTGGGTGAGAAGAATCACAAGCAAGGTCTGCTGTTAGGACAGGACCACATCTATGCCCAGAGATGTCCAGGCTGGTCCTTTGCTCTAGGAAATGTCTTTTTACTCACAGCAGGTGCTCAGGGTGAAGGATTGGAGGCCATTCTGGAGAGCCTCCACATGCCTCCAGGGCCTCTATGAGCCAGCTGCAAGCAGAACATCTGGAACAGTTAGGAAAAACCTTTTCCCAGGAGACTCCAGAGGTGCTTAGAGCCAGCCTGAAGGGATGGAGTGGATGTTGCGTGACCACATACCTGGCTCCTGGGCATTTCTCAACTCATTTATAACAAGCTCAGAGTTACTCATATTTAACCCATTTATTAAAATGGACACTTTTAGGAAAAAAAAACCACATCTGTAAATCAAAGATTTGTTTCTTAAAGATTCTGATTAAACTGTGTTCCGGGTAGGCTGCTTCTTAGGGCATTAAGGTTATGACTCATTTCCTTTTTATTGCTATGATTCACTAATGAATATTTGTGGTCTAATATCTGCCTGGTTTTGTTTTCAGGTTTCCTTTCTGTTTCCCTGCATCACTGTTTTCAATCTGACTCCAGTTCAGCAGAAAAATCAAATCTGAAATGCTGGCAAATGTCTTGAACTCAATTAAAAACTTGATTTATATGGTGCTTCCGCTACCTCAAGAAAGGCCATATATTTTCCTGATATTATGTGGAAATTACTTTGTGCCTATGAGAAAGCCAAGTTCAAGTTATTGTTATTGCATATTTCCATTAGCAAGGCTTTCTGCAGCCGTTCGTTAGATTTTTCATCTCCTTCTTTGCTTAAAGAGAAGCTTGAATGAAAACAATGGGGTGTTCAGGCCCTGACATATGCAAAATTTGGTCCTCCTTGACCCCAAAGTGTTTCCATGCACCCACCTAGATTTAGTGCTGTGAGAACTGTCTGTTGTTCCCCTCCAAAGGCATCATTCATTTATTGCCTTTAAATCTTTAGCTGAGATTTCCAGGACCTTTCATTGTCTTTATTTTTGCTGTGAGAGTGTCAGCCTGAGTGGTTTACCTGTTTCTGGGGAAAAGGCAAAGAGAAAGATGCGATTTTACTGCCTATCATGGTTTAACCCCAGCCGGCAGCTGGGAGGTAGTAGAGAGGTGGGGGGGTCTGTCTCATCTCCCAAGGAACAGGTGATAGGACAAGAAGAAATGGCCTCAAGTTACACCAGGGGAGGTTTAGGATGGATATTAGGAAAAATTTCTTCACCAAAAGGGTTATCAAGCATTGGAACAGGCTGCCCAGGGCAGTGGTGGAGTCACCATCCCTGGAGGGATTTAAAAGCCGGCCAGACGTGGTGCTGAGGGACATGGGGTTTTGGCAGTGTTGGGTTGATGGTTGGACTAGATGATCCGAAAGGTCCCTTCCAACCTAGATGATTCTATGATTCTATGACCATGCAGCTACTTGCTCACCCACCTTCCCACCCCCCAGGTTTGGGTGGGGGAGAGAATCAGAAGAGTAAAAGTGAGAGAAAAACTCATGGGTTGAGATAAATCCAGCTTAATAGGTAAAGCAAAAGCCGTGCATGCAAGCAAAGCAAAACAAGAAATTTATTCACTCCTTCCCATCGCAGGCAGGTGTTCAGCCATCTCCAGGAAAGCAGGGCTCCATCATGCGCAATGGTTACTTGGGAAGACAAATGCCATCACTCTGACAGTCACCCCCTTTCCTTCTTCTTCCCCCAACTTTATATACCGAGCATGATGTTGTATGGTATGGAATATCCATTTGGCCAGTTGGGGTCAGCTGTCCCAGCTGTGTCCCCTCCCAGCTGCTTGTGCCCTCCCAGCCTACTCACTGTCAGGGTAGTGTGAGGAGCAGAACAGACCTTGAGAGCTTAGCAACAGCTAAAAACGTCAGTGTTTTACCAACATCATGTTCATCCCAAATCCAAAACATAGCACTATGCCAGCTGCTAGCAAGACAGTTAACTCCATCCCAGCTGAAACCATGACACTGCCTTACAGCTCCAACCGCCGTCTCTTGAGCTGCTTTCCTCTCCCTTCCTTGCACGCCAAGATTTCAATGTGCACCTAAACTCTTGCAACTAAAATCTCTGGCCTTTGCAGGCAAAAGCTACCTGAAGTTGCATGAGACTGGTTAAAGTCTGGGGCAAAATCGCAAGATTTGCTTCAGACATTTTGCTCAGTGGGAAAATCTGGCTGCTAAATCCCCACAAGATGCCATCTTTGAAGGCCATATCCCACTCCCCTCGTGATCCCACGTGCATGGCTCATTCCCCACCGGACATGACAACCCCTGTGGACTTCTTGGCACTGACTCCACTTCTCCCTTGTCGACTCTTCTCTCAACTCCTGCCTGTGACACTCAGGCTGGGTGGAAGAAAGTGCTCATCAAAAGGGCATGTATGGGCAGGGCATCAGAGATTTCCCAGACACTTTTCAACATAAAGAGCATCCAAGCAATTTGAAAACACACTGCGCTTTGTACCTGCTCTTTGGCAATCAATGAAGGAATGTGTATGCATGTTGGGGGGATAAGCAGAATATTCTACCTTGCCAGAAATAAGTTTATTGCTCTTGAAAAGCACAGTTTTCCAGTGCTCTTTATAAAAAAAATTAATTAAAAAATCTATCACAAGATAATTGGTACAATTCCACATCAGCTTCCAGGTACTGATGGTAGTCAGGACCAGCCCTTGATGATGTCTCTAGCCCTTCAGCAATGGGGCTGTATTAGTGCACCATATGCTTGGTTTCTGCTCTATGAAACACCTTCTTCTGGCTTTATACCTCATTAGTGGTCCATGAACGACAGCTCAACACTGGATCAGTGCAGCAGAGCATGCGCTTTACCACCTGAGCCGCTTCTGGTCAGAACTGATTATTTCTGGGGGTAATTTCACTGCTGATGTCTCAGAACAGAGCCATAAATCACGTCCAAATGCTATTAAACACAGCTGACATCTTCACGAGGCCTTTTGCAAGATGATCACTCGCAGCTTTAATGACTGAAATGGTCATTGCTTTCATAGCCAGGATTTCACCATCCCTTTGAAGAAGTGTAGAATTCAGTCTATGAATTGCTTCTCCCGACACTGCAACAGAAGTGAGAGGGGAAGCCTCGACCCAGCAGAGGCTTAGTGAAAACCAAGAATCTCATAACCAAACCTTTCTGGAGGAAACATATTTATTACAAGACAAAGCACTGCAGGATTTGCCCACAGCAGCAGAGCAGGAATACCCAAACATGAGCTTAGCCCTCTGGGAGCCAATGGTGACCAGCTTCTGCATCCAGCACCCTGCAAGCATCACACGATGGCGCGAATGAAAAGGGAATGCCAACACATGCCCTGCAAATACCCGGCAGCTAGAAAAGCAGGGTAAAACTGGATCATTCTGTCTGATTACATCCCCAAAGAGCCTATATTTACAAGATTTTTCTCTTTACAGACACAGCCGTGAGTGTCCCTGCCCATTCAGAGTGGAAATTCATATAACAAGTCGTCTGTTTTGATTGTGGACCATATGGCCTTTCCATTTCCATTCCCTGATACAAATCTGTTCAGATTGTCTCAGCTGCTCAAGTATTTGGTCATTTGTGCTGGCATAACTGCCTAATTGTCCTCCTTTGTCACGGCTCTTCGGGATGGGATTGGGTCTTGTCAGCAGCAGTGACTGAATTTATAGATCAGAGCATCTGTCAGAGGCTGGCGGGAGACGAGTGTCAGATGGGGAGTGGACAGATGTTTTCCCATCCCTAAACCCATGATTGGCTGCAAAACCAAGTCGCAATTCATTCCCATTACAGCATCCCAGCTCCATCCGAGACAGGGAGGCAAACAGAAAGCCCTGCCCTCTAATAAATCCGTCCATCCTTCGTCAGACAATTTGCCTCGGTGGCTTTAGCAATTTAAGCTGCAGCTGTTGTAGCTGGGCAGCCAGGATGGCTCAGCTGGCAAAATGGGCTCAATTTGGCCCAGGGGTCAGTGGCTCGTGTCCAAACCCTGTTTTATGAGCCCTAAACATCTGTAACGCTCCGCATCTTCACACCGCAAAAAGTGAAGCTGGCTGCAGGGCATGTCTTGGGTGGGGTGTCTAGTCCAGCCCTCTCTAAGCTTGCCTTGGGATAATTTGATCAGTGTGGAACCTGGTATTTAAGCAAATAGCAGAGCTCAGGTGGGTGATGTAAAACTGGCTGCCCCATGGCAAAGTGTGGCCACATACCCTACCCGGGCTCTGCTCGGTTGGAAGAAAACCATGCAGGTGTATGTGCATGGATGTACGTGTGTAAGGGGGGTGGCACATGCTCTCCATAATTCACCAGCATGTGCATCCCTTCCATATAATATTCACCTCCCCAAGGGTGGACACGCGTGCAGTTGTTTCTGGGGCACAATAACTGCTTTAGTCCCTCTGCAAAGGACTAAGACAAGAGCTCGGGTGCGAGTCATTTCATAGAATCACAGAATGGTTTGGGTTGGAAGGGAACTCAAAGACCATCTAGTTCCAACCCCCTGCCCTGGGCAGGGACACCTCCCACTGGTTGCTCCAAGCCCCGTCCAACCTGGCCTTGAACCCCTCCAGGGATGGGGCAGCCACAGCTTCTCTGGGCAACCTGGGCCAGGGGCTCACCGCCCTCAGTGCAAAGAATTTCTTCCTGAGATCTAATCTAAATGTCCCCTCTTCCAGATTGAAGCATTTCCCCAGTATGAGCTCCATAACTTTCTATTGCCCCTCCAGAAATAATGGAAGGGGCCAGTGGTCAAGTCCAGGTCACACAGAGGCTGGGTGTAGGACTAGGTTCAGCCTTAAGACAATGTCTCTAATGGTGATGAAGTAATTTTACACTTTTGTGTGTGTGTGATTTCAGCCCTTTTGACCATTTTGCCATTGCCTGGGAGTGATGCCTTAAGAGCTGAGCAGGCAACGATACAATTCTGTTGGTGAAGGCTGATTTTCACAGGTTTCCAGCAGCTGATCATTAGTGTCATAGTACAAGGAATCTCAATCTCTACTAAAAGTTGCCTTTTTTCTTCATAAATGAAACACTTTCTTCATCTTTTCCCTGACTTTTTCATTTCCTGGTTTTCATACAAAACCCTTTAGCTTCCTTCACCAATTTTCTACAGTATTTTAGTTACAATTTATGTCAGCTCTTCTCCATCCCCATTTTTTTCCATTTTATATGGGTTTTTTTAACAAAGAATGATCCTATTTCTTGACTGTGCAGCACTCTCTTTTTATCATCTGCACAACTTCTCTCAAAGAGACACTTCTTTCCTACAATTTTCCATGCAGTTAATTTAAATCATAATATTTCTCTGGAAACCAGCCCTGCAGAAACACTGACTGCAGGTACAAGCATGTGCAGGTGAACACCACACACAGTGTTGATACCAGCTGTGACCGTCCTCTGTTTACCTAAATTAAATGTAACCTAGTTAACATCCCTCATCCCTAGACAGTCATCAGCTTCCAATCAGCAATTCATCTTCACCGTCTGTTCCTGTGACCAAGAGCACAAAAGGGAAAGAATATTAACACTAATTTCATAAACTCTACTAATGGTTTCTTGCCAGGTCTGTGAGCTTGCATGGGTATGTCTTTATCAGAGCTTCACAAAGCTGACAATTTTGCGCACCCCTTCTTACTTATTGTTTTTTCTCTTATTTTGCACGTGGGACTAAGGGGATTTAAAAAATCACTCAGACCTCAGCGTTCATAAGCTCTCTTCCAGTGGATGTCATTGCCATGCGAGAGCTCTTCACTTTTATGTGGTGTAGTTTTGCTTCAAAATAAATTCCACATCATCCCATCCTTAAATTCCGTGTTGAGCTCCCTGCCCAGCCTTGCAAGTATGATTGTTTGTCTTCCTAGGATTGTGAAACTCTGTTGTTCCTTTTCATTATACTACAAAGATATCCCCCAATAAGGCATAATAATGGAGGGACTGTTTGCAAGGGCATGGAGCGACAGGACGAGGGGCAATGGGTTTAAACGAGAGCAGGGCAGGTTTAGATTAGACATTAGGAAGAAGTTCTTTACACTGAGGGTGGTGAGACCCTGGCCCAGGTTGCCCAGAGAGGTGGTGGAGGCCCCATCCCTGGAGACATTCAAGGCCAGGCTTGATGAGGCTCTGAGCAACCTGATCTAGTTGAAGATGTCCCTGCTCACTGCAGGGGGGTTGGACTAGATGCCTTGAAAGGTCCCTTCCAACCCAACATGCATTCTATGATTTTTCTCAGAACAATTTTTAATGTATGTAAGGGCTGGTGTGCAATGATGAAAAAAAGCAGCATTCACAGAAGTCAAGCTCAGAACGTGCATTAATTTGCCAAGCACATGGGGGCAATCAAGTGCTTTGGAGGGTGGGATATCATCGTATTCATTTCCAAAGACCAGCAAGCCCAGATGAACTTCACCTCTAGCCACTCAGTGCTGTCATCTCCTACACAAAACTGTTCCAGGCACTGTTATGATGCTGCAAAACCATACAGCTGGCCACAGCGTTCACCCTCCCAGGAAGAGGGACTAGATGTTCTTCTGAGGTCCCTTCCAGCCCTGTGATCCCATGAGGGTGCTGGTCTGGTGGTAACTCCCTGCCCAGAAGCGGTCAGGCAGCCAGCAGCAGACTCGTTCTTGCACATTTAGTCCCTCCTCATCATATTCCCCACTCTCCAAGCCCTGCATCCCCAGAAAACCATTCTTCAGATTCCTCTTATCAGCATCTTCACCTCTACTGCAGCAAGACCAAGCACTGGCATGAGAAGCCAGGGCCTCCCCCACTTTTAACTCTAATTTGCTAGCAGAGAATAAACCCATATCTGAGGAGAGGTCCTCTTCTTCTCCAGAATAAATACAATAACAACAAAAATAACAATAGAAAAAGTAGAAGCAAGCAGCACTGAAAACATTCTGTCAGCGGTCTGTTTTCCCATCTGTCAATCCATCTGTTTTTCTTCAACATACCCCCAGTACCAAACAGCTGCTCACAAACATCTCTTCCTCAGTGGGGTTCCCCCCCTAGATGCTTCAGGATTCCTGGGTGTATTTGAGACCACTACACTGGTCCAGCCATTTATCTGCCTCATCTCAGTAAAACTGAGACCTATTTGTACCTGTGGCCCAAACATTTACGAACTTGTGGATTAAATCAGCGTTGGAGGCCACAGCTGCTCCCTATTTGCTCTCTAAACTCATCTTCACAGCTGAGATACCTGTGCTTGTGCCCTGGTAGAATTCAAAGACTCCATGTAAACTCTAAGTTGTGTTAAAAAATGTAATTTAGGGATTTGGTGGCTGAAAAAAATCTCCATTGGCCTCCACGTAGAGATAGTCACAAAATTACACACGTGCCCATCATGCAAGGAGGAGGCAATATATTCTCCCATGCATCCTTGGACATCCCAGCAGCTGGGTGGCTCTGTTTTTCCCTCCTCTGTAGAAAAAACAGCAGAGAGGTGGCTTTGTTTCCGCCCAGTGTTCCTGATTTCTGCAGGCACTGACAGAAGAAAGGTCGGGGAACTGAAGTGGAAAGCTCTGCAGAGCCTTGGTGGAGTCACGAAGGATGGGAATGTCCTCCCTGATGTCCCAGCACTGGGAGCCACATACCCCAGCCTCCCCTTCAGCTCTTCCATCTCATTTCAGGTCCCTCTGGCTCAGTGGCCATGGGGAAGGAGCCTTTTAATCTCCCTGTCTCATCCTGCCCATTCCAAAAGCATGCTTCTAATTTCCCCGGGCTGTGTTGGTGTTCTCAGCCATAACCAGGATGTGCATGGTACTTCACATTTAGCTCACTTCTTAACTATCACCCCTTCCCATAATCTTCTCTCTCATCCTATATTTAACACTCCACAAAAATATATACACAGGAAAAAGCAGGGAGCTTAAAGGGAATGGAGAGGGAGAACAACCATATAAAGAGATAAAAGCCATACGCACCATGAAGTAGGTGATAATCTGGACAGCAGAAGAGGCAATGCCCTAGGAAGAGACTGATTAAAGGAAAAAACAAAGAAAATCTGGCCAAGGTTAAGAGAAGGACTGTGGTAGGGACATCTGAGCTAGCTACATCTGAGATGAAATCACTAAAACAGCCTCCATGCAATGCTCAGCTTAGATGTTCAGGGCAGGATGATGGCGTGGGGGATTGAAGCACCCTAGAGCCAGCCCAAACATTCACCCACCAGCAACTAGTGGTATCCCAAAGTGGAACAAGAAAAAAACAAGCTCTTTGCATCACAGGAGAAGGCCTGATTTTGATGTGATACCCAAAGTCCTAAAGCCGGATATCCCGTATTGCCATTGCTGGCCAGATGGGGACTGTGGCACAAATTACCCATGAAATTATGACTTTAGCTTGAGGGTAAGATGTGCTGCACCACCTCAGTAGTGGGCACAAAATTAACTGTCACTATTTAGATGACAGCAAGCATTTTCTTCGAGGAAAAAATCCCACCTAATTCAGTAAAAGTTAAAAGGTTTCATTGCTTAAGAAATTAAATTTCCTTTCGCAGTTTTTCTCAAAAGAAAAAGAAAAAAAAGGGGGGAAAAAAGAAAGAAAAAAATAACTGGTGTGTAGGTTTTTTTCTCTTTGGAGTAACTGGGACCCAGAAGGAAGATGTAGGATTAGCACTGGAACTGCAGATAGTTTTAAAGATTTTCTTCTTCAAATACAAAAAACTATAGACTCACAGAATGGTTTAGGTTCTAAGGGACCTTAAAGATCATCTAGTTCCAACCCCCTGCCCTGGGCAGGGACACCGCCCACCAGACCAGGTTGCTCCAAGCCCCGTCCAACCTGGCCTTGAACCCCTCCAGGGATGGGGCAGCCACAGCTTCTCTGGGCAACCTGGGCCAGGGGCTCACCCCCCTCACAGCCAAGAATTTCTGCCTCACATCTCAGCTCAGTCTCCCCTCGTGCAGTTTAAAACCCTTCCCCCTCGTCCCATGGCTCCCCTCCCTGATCCAGCGTCCCTCCCCAGCTTTCCTGGAGCCCCTTGAGGGCCTGGCAGGGGCTCCAAGGTCTCCCCGGAGCCTTCTCTTCTCCAGGCTGAACCCCCCCAGCTCTCTCAGCCTGTCCTCCCAGCAGAGGGGCTCCAGCCCTCCCAGCATCTCCGGGGCCTCCTCTGGCCCTGCTCCAACAGCTCCGTGTCTCTCCTGTGCTGAGGCCCCAGCGCTGGAGGCAGCACTGCAGGGGGGTCTCCCCCGAGCGGAGCAGAGGGGCAGAATCCCCCCCCGGCCCTGCTGCCCACGCTGCTGGGGATGCAGCCCAGGCTGTAGGGGGGGGTTCTGGGCTGCCAGCACCCCTTGAAACCAGGGAAGCAGATACACAACCACTGCATGCAAAATCCCCATATGCACTTGGTCCTCTCTTGATGCTCATCCCAGAAGGATGCAGCTCAAGCTGCAATCCCACAGTTATCTCCCACTCCAACCAATGCAGGTGCAAACACTATCTTGGGTCCTATATTTGCTCCAGGAAATCACCTTTTGGGTGCAAGGGTCCAATGCAAACAAATCCTCTGCCAAAACCTCAAATCTCAGAGACATGAAACAAAAAAGCCCCAAATACTTTTCTTCTGATTCCCAGCCTGCTCGGTGGCTACCCTGACAGCTACAAACAGGTATTTGAGAAGAAGGTATCCTCCCACTCCCTACCCTCCAGCCCTTTATTCCTGTTTTTTCCATGGCTAGGAAAACAGCATGCACAGGGCTAATTAGAGAGCAGAGATTTTTATTATGCGGTGCGCTCAGCACGGCTAGCTGCACTGATGGAGATGGATGGGTGTTGGTGGATACGACGAGAGCCGAGAGCACTTGTCATGAGCAGATGGCAAGGGGAGGGGAGGAAGGGGAAGAGGGGTCTCTCAGGAGAGTAAATCCAGCTCAGGAAAACATTCGTTTTACTCTCTGGCCCAGCCGACTGAATTAACATGAAGTGCAATCAGCCTCTCGCCCATTAATGACATGCTTTTGAAAGGAAAGAGAAAAGAGGAGTCAATCAGCCGGGGTGTAATTGAGGGATGACTGATGGAAAGGCCTAATGCAGGCGCCTTCGCTGCATCGCGGTGAAATAATACATGGATGGAGCAACTCCGTCCCTTCCTGATGGCTTGGGAAGGCTTTTGAGGACACCAAAAACCTCCTCTGCATCTCCAGTGATGGTGGCAGCTCTAGGGGTTGGGGAGAGCCAGGCTGGCACAGCACCAAGCAGGATGGGCTGACAGCACAGCATGTCCCACTTGGCATCCTCGTGACAAAAAGCCACTGGTCACACACCCTGCTGCAAATTCAGGTCATATATTTGATCCAGGAATCACCTCTTGGCTTCAAGGTACAAACATGTGCTTTCTTTCCTTGCCATCTCCACCACAACCTGCCAGGGCATCTTAGTTTCTGGAGGAGGGACTTGGGTGTCACCCTTGCAGTATCTGTGGGGTTGGTGGTTGCTGAGCTTTTGTATGGATGGGGAGGTCAGTCAGTGCCCAAGATTTGCAGCTTTAGGTCTTTGTGAGCCAGAGATCTGCCAGAGTTGACCCATAGCTGCTCAAACATGGTCTTCTGAACTGGAGCATGGGCCAACACACAAGGGAAAAAACATGGTACAGCTTTCACCTCCAACCAGAAGGGATCCCTATTGTGTTTTCCCCTGTAAAAGAACAGGGACCTGCTCTTCACCGAACCCAGCCTCATGGTTCAGTGCTTACCTGGAGCATGCTCTGTCATTGCTGTGACTGGAAGAGAGGACCAGGCAAAAAGAGTCCCGTTGTGGAGGTGGATGGGAACTCAGACACAGCAGGCACAGGGACAAAGTGCTCACTCGGCCTTCCCATGGTGCAAACATCCCCCTAAATCATCATTCCAAAATCCAGGAGATTGGAGGTACCATTTAATGTTACCGAATAAGAGAAGGAAGGAGGAGGAAACTAGCAAGTCAAGGAGATTCATTGGTCTAAAGCTTCTAGACACCCTCCGGTTGACCTAGTGCTTTGCTAGTAGTACTTGGAGAGATGAAGGTGGTCTACACATTCTTCCTCCTGAAGTACCCTATTTCTTACCACTCTTTCTAGGAAGATGCGCTCAGAGCATCTTCTCTGTTTAAGGGATGGTGCTGGAGGATCCACAGTCTGCTGTGGGTCAGAGCCCAGTGGGCACTTCTGAGCTCTCCTTGAAAGCCAGAGGGTCAAAGAAGGGTTCAACAAACTCTCACCACACATATGGTGCTTGATTGCTTGAGGAACAGGAGAGCACTGAGACCACTTTCAAGAGTGATAATGTTCTATTCAGGGCTGGCCTTGTGAGCAGTTTGGAGGAAGAGTGTTATATTTTGTCCCAATCCCAGACCATTTTTTCCAGGAAAAGGAGAAAAGAAGGAATTGTCTATATATTTGGAGATTTCCAACCATCTGGTCCGTATCCGATACAGCCGCCCAACCGATGCACACCCCCACCTGCCCAGCAAACCCGGCTTTGTTTTCATTTCCAAACCCGGTCACCCAGGTTTGTGCTGTGCATGAGCATCACAGCGTCACCGCTGATTAACCCGCCTGCTGACGGTACTGGCTCAGCCGTTTCCATGGCAAGCGACAGTGGGATGTTAGCAGGGCTCTTGCTTCCTGAATCGGTGGGATGCTTGATGAAAACAAACTGAGATGCAGAGGCAATGTCCTGAGATGCCTCCCTGCCTCCCCCAGCCATCCTACCTGTCCCACCTCAATCCTTAGAGGATTTATCATCATAAAAACTCTCTCCCAGACAAATTTGAGGAGAATTTTTTTTCTGGAAAAGGGTTCTGTCGAGCAATAGTTGGCCTCTCCTTTGCAAGGTGCCTACATGTTGCTGTGGCAGTCTCCATTTTGTAGGTGGGAACCCATCTATAGTGATATTGAGGGCTTTGGCCAAGGTGAGGTGAATGGTTTGTAGTGGAGCTGGATGCTGAGCCTCAGTGCTTCTCTTAGGAGCCTATAAGCCACTCTGCTTCCCCATGTACCTTTAGATAGTTGTTGTGACCAGAGGTGAACTGGTTTTGGGAAGGGATCTGGACCCATGTTCGGAGTTCTGACTCCTTTTTTCCATAGCGCATCCATGCTGTCATTGCATCCATGTCTGCTGCAAAGCAGGGACAAAAGTCTGCTTCAAACTTGTCTACTTGAGGTCTTAAAATGCTGAACAGAGCCCAGAGCTCAGCCTGGGAAAAAGGTACCCATGAAGGGAAATATTCACATGCAGACCCCTTTCCAGCACCCAGTAATCTGGATTAGAACAGCCTCCAGCCCCTCCACAGGATCTACTCCAGTCAAGCCACCTCTGACAAAAGTTTGTTTAAAACAAATCTCACCTGGGATAAAAATGCCCCAAACACACTCTTTTCCCCAGCAGCTCCTCCCAGACTTTTGCTGCCATTCCTGTGAGTTTCATTGAATGACAGAATGGTTTGTGTTGGAAGGGACATTTACAGGTCACCTAATGCAACGTTCCTGCCATGGGCAGGAACATCTTCAACTAGATCATGTTGCTCAGAGCCCCATCCAACCTGACCTGGAATGTTTCCAGGGATGGGGCATCTCCCACCTCTCTGGGCAACCTGGGCCGGTGTTTTGCCATCCTTGTTGTAAATAATTTCTTCCTTATATCTATTCTAAATCTTCCCTCTTTAAATTTAAAGCCATTGCCCCTTGCCCTATCGCAACAGGCCCTACTAAAAAGTCTGTCCCCATGTTCCTTTAAGTACTGAAAGGCTGCAATAAGGTCTCCCCAGAGCCTTCTCTTCTCCATGTCTTACCTGGCTCCTTGCTTCATTTAAATATGTTGAACCTAAAGAATCACCTATTCTTTTCTCCGTGTACCCAAAAACCCGTTGGTCTGTGTTTGCAAAGCCGTATGGTCCCAGCTCCATCCCTATGAAAGCAGTGCCAAGGTCCAGCAGGACCCGGAGTTGCAGGGCAGGGGATTAAAGAGGGGGCTGCAACGAGAAGATGGGTAAAACCTGGTGTGTGGATGGGACATGTGGTGTTGGTGTCGCCTGCTACTGATCCAGCCACAGCCCCAGACAGTGACACCTAAGCCGGGACTCGTCCCCACTCTCCGTGCTCTGCAAACCCAGACTGCAGTAGCTCTACCTGCAGATGCAGTTGTAAGGATGGACAGAGAAACAGGGAGAAGAGGACAACACCCTTTCCAGGTTGAGGAAACCCTACTGGAAAGCACAGCAAGAGTGGGGCTGAAATGCATAGAGCTGCAAAGTCCAGGACTGGTGGTTTTGAGATGACACCCACTGGTGAGGAGCAAGACTGCATGCAGGCTGAGGTGTGGTGGCCACAATGCTTGGAAACAACCCTGGGCGGGTCTTCAGTTTGCAAACTGTCCTTAAGAGGGACCAGATTTAACTAGCACACCAAAAAAAAAACTCCCCAAAATTTGAATGTACGTTTAACTGCAGCCTATGGCTGGCCTGGGACTGCCTGTCCCTCCCAGCTTCAGAAATGTCCATGGTGGTCTTATAGTGACTATTTTATACATCAGCAGAGCATTTAAAAGGCCTAGACATGGACAAGGGTCCTGATACTGTCCAGTTGCGATAGGTGGTGTATAGCATGGATGGCGTAAAGCAAGGGTTCCTGCTCCAGAAAGTTTATAATCAAGGAGGAAAGAAAAAGTAACTGATTGCACATGAGTTAGAAAGAAAGGGGGAAAAAAGATGTTCCGTTAAAAAGCATCAACAGGGACAATATTTCCAGCAGAAGCAGATGTAATATGTGAGTCCAGGGAAGATTTTATGTGCATGAGAAATTCAGCACTCAAAGGTGGTTTTCTGGATGAGGGAACAAACTGGAGTGAGGTTCAGAAGGACCCAAGGAGAGGTTAAACCCAACAGGTTACACCCTGGAGCCTGTCTGGGCTTTGCATGGGGTGTTCACAGCGGTCAGCTTGAGCCTGCAGCCCTCCTGTCCTGTGCACACACACATAGCTCAGAGCAAGCAGGGGTGACAGCAGTCAGCATTTGTGTGGCAGATTAAGATGCTGAGAAAAGCGGGTGTTGGTGCTCTTGACAGATTTGGAGAATTAGGCAAAATTTTCTCATGCTTCAGTTTCCCTTCTGAGCCAGAGTGTGAATTAGAGTTCTGAATTAGAGTTTTTCCCCTGCTTTTCCTTTCTCACAGAGAAAGCCCCAACCTCCTCCAAGTCAAAGATGGGGCCAATCTTTGGGCTGCACAGCCAGATTTACCCGGGAAGCCATTCGTGTGCTCCCACCCAAGCCAGGCAGGCAATTGCCAATGGCGTAGGTTTTCACTTGAAAAAAATAAAAAAAAAATTATTTCTCAAAAGTGAAAGTTTAACATTCATGGCCACTTTGACAAACCTGTTGTCTTGGGCATCCCAAAGCAAGCAGGTGACAAAGCCCCCTCTCCAAGGTGGCCCAGCTATTATTCGCCTGACCAGGTTCAAGCTGCAGGACCTGAACCCCAAGAAGCTGAGAACAGGCTGAGTCAGCGCATGTCAGACCAGGGTACATCAAACTTTGTCGGTGTTAAGAGGAGCTGGTGAGCCTGGATTAACTTTATGATCCTGTGGGCCTTGTCCAGGACCTCCCCAGCGGGAACCACCTTCCCCTTTCCAGAGCTCATGTCAACCATCCTCTCTGATCCCTCTACCTAAGAGAAACAAGGACCAACCTAAATACCAGTCATACAGGTTGAGCTGGTGGCTCTGCGTGCACTGGAACGGGTGGGTGTCTGAGCACCCTTGGCCCAAGGGGACACCCTGAGATGGAGAGGAACACAATGTTCCCTGGAAGAAAAAGTTATTTTGCAGAGGTGCCTCCTACCCAGGATCTGCTTGGGTAGGAGCCTTGAGTGTTACTGAGTCCTCATTTCATCCAGGAGACAGAAAACACCTTCTGTTTTCCCGTTTTTTCCAGACTGGGTGGGTTTTGAGGAAATCTTGGAGTTTTTGGGTGGAAATGTGTTGATCTTGCAGCAGATGGCGCTTCTGCCTAGGAAATGGAGCCGGGAATAGGGTTCTTGGTCCGATGAACAGTGTGAGTGGAGGAAGGCGGTAGCTCCCAAGCATTGATCATTGAAGGGGGCAAGTGTACCTTGCAAATACTCCAAATTCAGGCCTTGCTTCACTATGTCTTTCTGAAGGTCTTCCCAATCCTCTTTCATCTCCACTTGATGCATTGTAAATACATCATTCACACCCAATCCAGAATATTTGCAACCACCACCGTAAGCAAACCAAATCCCTCGTTTGGATTGGTGCTTGCACATATTTATGACAGCTGTTTGTTTGGAAAAAAAATACCTTTAGATACTTTCTTCATTGTCCTTTGTTGAAGAAGGAGAGGAGGAGAGGAGAGGAGTGTTTTCATAATTTTAACCAAAATTTCTTTGGATTGAAATATTATTATTATTATTATTATTATTATTATTATTATTATTATTATTATTGCATGAACAATACAGAAAAAAATATTTCCATCTGCCTGAAACACTAAACGCTCTCTCATGGAGAGCTTACAATTTTTAAGGTCTTTTTATTGGTCTTGTCCAATAGAAATGTAGGTCAAAATGTCAAGCAACAGCAAAACCTACACATATTTATATGCATGCACACACAGACCCTCCATTTATTCCCAAGTGCACTGTGAAATAATGTACTGAGAACCCGTCAGATGGCAAACTCATTACTTGACTTATCCGGCTGATAATAATTGCTTAAAGAGAGAAGAAAAAAATACATCAGCGCTCTCTGATGGGTGGATGTAAGGACTTCCAGGGTTTCTCCCAGGATGATTTGTGCATAATAAGGATTTTTTTCATTACGGGAGGAGAAGAGGGCAAGGTCAGTCACAAGACGGAGTTAGTGGCCAACCACATAAACATCTATTTGCGCAGCAGAGGCTGAAACTGAGCTAGTGCCCAGCCTTGATGGCAGATCAGGCTGGGCAAATAAACTGCTCCTGCCCCCCAGATGACCCACAAAGATTGCAATTTTCTGACACTTTTTTTGCTCTTCCTTGAACACTTCTATATGATAATTGCCTTTTTTTCCCCTCCTTTAATTGCTGTTCTTTAAGGGGGGGTGGGCTTGAGAGGGGCAAGATTTATACTAAAAGAAAAGCCTTTCTCTTTTCCTGCTTGAACACAGGTTACTGAATTGCTCTACATGCCTTTGATCAGAAACACAATCAAATATTTATATGGTGGGAGATCCATCTGTTCGGATGAATTCCCAGCGGGGTAGCTCCATTCCCGTCTTATTACTCACGTCATTTTCTTCACTCGCTCCATTTTTCCTGGAATAAATTGGTTAAAGACTGACAGTGGAGGGAGTCACTATTTTTTATTCCTTTTCATCTGCCCACATAGGAAATATTCTTGTTGACTTGCATATGCATTTATTTAGCAGTGGGCTTGGGGACTGGTCTGCACACAAAGAGTCATCCCCAGGCTGGGTTGGCTGTTGCCTCTGCCTGTATTTGGCTGGGCAATGCTCAGCCCATCAATCACCTCTTCTGACACTTTCCATGTGTATCAGCTGGCGGACAAATAAATTTCATGCTGAGATTCCCGCATTTCCATTTTGACCCCACTGGCCTTCATGGAAACAACATTTCTCCGTAATATCTGTGCAATTATAGGGGTAGATGGTAGGATGGGTACCAAGCATGGAGCTGGGGGGGAGGACTAAAGCTCCTGTAGAAGAAAGCCCTTTCAAAGGATTAAAAAAATGCATCTGCATTGGTGTGGAACGTGTTGGGCTAGTGTGACGGAAAAGACTAGAACAAAGGCTGAAAAATGAGAACTGCAGCATGGGGATCTGTATGTGTTTGGGGGCGTTTCAGCCCCAAGTTATGCCTGCAGGTCACCCCTTGGTCCCCAGTGGATGGATGGTCTCCACTGGAAGATTTACCCCACCTGGGGCAGGAGAGATGCTCTCTCTGTTGTTTAGCAGCCTCTCCTGACAAACTCAAACAGCTGTCCCATAGAATCACAGTCAATGCAGGCTGGAAGGGACCTCAGGAGGTCTCTAGTGGGACCTCCTGCTCACAGCAGGGCCATCCTTGGGGTTTGGGCTCAGGGATTTATCCAGTTGTGGCTTGAAAACCTTCAGGGATGGAGCTTGCACAACCTCTTTGAGCAACCCTTTCCACCAATTCTCTTCCACATCCACGTCCTCTGAGACAAAAGCATCCTCTGACCTCTGCCAGCATCTCAGCAGATGGACTGAGGGCTCTAAAAAGAGCTGGTCATCCCCAGGCAGACCAGTTCCTAAGGTGCTATGCTGTTATTACAACTGATTATGAAATAGCCAGGTTCAAGAAAAGACAAGTGGCAACACCTAAACCAAAGACAAGCCAAGACCTATTGTCCCTCACCCAGGAGGGCATGGGCTGAGATCAAAACCACCCAGCAACCAGGAAAGAAGTGAGATTGTAAGAAAACCCTACAGAAATGTGTTTCATATAATTCGCTGCGTGCTGATCACATTCCCATCTGTGTCTGAGAAGGGTGGCTGGATGCTGACCAAGGCATCATCAGTGCTTCTCTAGGAGGTCACCACCAACCCCAGGTTGGCGGAGGGGACGTTCCTGGTAGAAACAGAAACACTGCATCTCCAACTGGTGTTGGAGACAGAGCAGGGGACAGGGAAAGAGAGAAGGAATGCCCTGAGCCTTTATCATCGCTTTTGTCTGCTATTTGAGGAATTGACTTTGCATCAAAGCCAGCAGATCACCTCTTTGGCCCCTTGTTATAAAGCGAATTGTCACCAGCCAGGGAAGCAAAGTCAGCAAGCAAGGGACAAAATATCACTGTTTCAGAGCTGGAAAAGCTTCTGATCCTCTGTCAAAAATCTCATCTACAGTCAAAGCAAACCCAGCCTCATCCTCTGCCCAAGAGAGTCCTGACGTCTGGATTTATAGACATAGTTACCACTACATTAATGAGCTCTGCAGAGCGTCTGCTGCCAGCTTCATTACAGACGGGTGGAAAAATATCATTCCGAGGAATCCCCCAGCTGGACATAAATATTTAGCATGTGATCAGCTGCTCAGAATTCCCCTGACCTGAATAAATCTGTGTTGTTTCCCCTGCCTTCAAATAAAAAGCCCATAATCAGGATCACTCCCCTCACTTAATCTTTTTGAGGGGCGCACTGCAGACGGCTGGTTTATATCTTTTTTTAGCCCCCATATCCTTCCATCTCTGGCAGAAAAGCTGTTTAAGGCCAAATCATCTCTCCGAGGCAAATTCAGCTGTGCCTAACAGGACGTTACTGTAATTTATATTGCATGTAGTGTGAAGGATGAAACAAAGCCAGCTTTTGGGTCTTTGGGTTTGGAGCAGGCATTACATGGGCCCTTGGTGAACCTTTTAGACCCCAGGAACAGCTATTTGGGCTCAGGTTAAACATCTTTCTAATTCAATATTTCAAGACCAACAGAAGGTGTAAGTAGATGTAGAATCATAGAATGGTTTGGGTTGGAAGGGACCTTAAAGATCATCCTGTTCCACCCCCCTGCCCTGGGCAGGGACACCTCCCACCAGCCCAGGTTGCTCCAAGCCTCGTCCAACCTGGCCTTGAACCCCTCCAGGGATGGGGCAGCCACAGCTTCTCTGGGCAACCTGGGCCAGGGGCTCACCCCCCTCACAGCCAAGAATTTCTGCCTCACATCTCAGCTCAGTCTCCCCTCTTGCAATGTCAAACCGTTCCCCCTTGTCCCACGGCTCCCCTCCCTGATCCAGAGTCCCTCCCCAGCTTTCCTGGAGCCCCTTGAGGGACTGGCAGGGGCTCCAAGGGCTCCCCGGAGCCTTCTCTTCTCCCGGCTGAACCCCCCCAGCTCTCTCAGCCCGTCCTCCCAGCAGAGGGGCTCCAGCCCTCCCAGCATCTCCGGGGCCTCCTCCGGCCCCGCTCCAACAGGTCCACATCCTTCTTATGTTGGGGTCCCCAGAGCTGGATGCAGTGCTCCAGGTGGGGTCTCACCAGAGCTTTCACTGTATATTCCCCCAGCAGTTTGGTGCTCATGGTTTTCTTGAGCTAGAAACGGTATCTTTATGTTAATACACCCAATAGGATTTTTATTCCACAAACTTTGTCCATTTGCTTTCCTGAGCCCATGCGAATTTTTGGCATCCACAATTTCTTGTGGCAGTGACATGAAAGGAAATACGTACTTCAGCACATTCGTAGCTTCCGACCTCATAATTTATTTAAATGCCCTCTAGTTTGTGCATTATGAGAATGACCAAATATTCCTTATTTACTGTCTTTAAACCACTTCTGCCATCTGTCATGTGTCTCTTTTTAAGGCTAAAATGCCTTTGCCTGTCTAGTGGGGTCTTTCCTGACTCCCCCAGCCACCCTGTGGTTTTGCATTAGAGTCATGCGAAGCTCATTTCAATTCTCTTTGGCCAAGGCACTGCAGACAATTCAAGGGTTTGTAACCAGGCAAGCTTGTGTTTGCATGCAAGCAGCAGCCTGCAGGAGCTGAATTGAGACTGCAAAAGCCCTGGCACAGACCATGAGAGATGTACATTGAAATCCATGTTCTACCACTGACTTGCTGTGCAACCCTGAGCAAACAAAGCGAAACAATAGCCCCTTGGGGCACCCATATCCCATCGGGTTCAGTGGGAGACAGATATTTCCTACTTTGGAGGTATCATACTGCCCCCGTTGCACGGAAGTTGAGGAAATTCTTCTAAAAGAGGGGCATCGAGAGTTTAAAGACATTACAAATGTAGAGCGATGGGTACCTAATTTAGCATATTAAATGGGTTATGGGCCTGGTGCAGACTGGAGGAGGCACCCCCAAGGGCTCACCATACCGTCCCCATCATCTACTTTTGTATGGCTGAAGACGCATCTATTCAGTGGCATAAAGACAGCTTTTTTTTCCCCCTTGAGTCATTATGAAGATGAAAGTTGATTCAGAGCCATTCTGCATTTTTAGACACAAGTTTCTTGATGAGAGCTTGTGTGTGCCTTTGACATCAAGGGCTAAAGAGGTTTTGTCCCTGAGACTGCCATAGTCAGCAAAAGGCTATTTATTAACTTTCCTATGCTCTGCATCAGGCCTTAAGAGTTAAAAAATGGAGGGGTTTGAGTTAGTCACTAGGGAGAGCTTTGATACATTTGCTAACACCTCCTGTAATAACTCCTGGAATGCCTTAATTAGAGGAAAAGAGAAGGAGAGAGCATGGTGTCTCCCAAAAGCAGAAATCTCCTCTATTATTTGTAATTTCTTGAGACTGAGGCTCTAGGAGTGCACTGCTTGGAGTGAAGGGGGGAAAAACCTCTTGATCCTGAGGATATAAGCTTTGTTGTCCTTTTTTTCATGTTTTCTTAACAGGTCCTTGGTTCAATCCAGGCTTCTTAGTTAAATGAGTCTTAGTCAGTATTCCTAAACAGCAAGAAAGGGGGTGAAATAGTCTAGGGAAGATATGGACTTGCTAGGAGAAATTTCTCTAGGTTGGCTTTTTTTTTTTTAACTAGATCTAAAGATGATTGCAGCCTGGTTTGCTTGGACTCAAGCCATATACTTGACAGTATACCCAGCTCATGTATTGCAGATTTATGTTCTTCTAGGGCCAAAGGGATGGGCCCAAAGTGTAAGGCATCCAATTTTCATAGCAGCTCCAATCCGTGTGAGTAATTATGTACCGCTGATAAAGAGAAATGGTCACTAGGAGCAGGACAGGTGGTCAAATGCAATAACACTAAACATCAGATTTGGAATAAACAATGTGATCAAAATTTTACTTTCTTTTCCTCCCCCTCCTCTTCCTCTACAGTTTTCCAAAGCTTCACCTCTCCAGTCCCCACTCCTTTCCTCCACCACTAGCACGGACATTCCCAGCAAATGCCATTTCAAGATCTGATCTCTTTCAACGAAACATTGTGAAATCAAATATGGGACCTCAGAGATTTAGTCACCAACCTCAGCATGAGAAACTACGAGCTGAAAGAAGAAATCAAAGATGTGCAAATGCTGAACCATGGCTTGCAAGCCAAGATAGACCAAGAAGTTGATAGAAGAGGTGCAGAAGGAAAGGAAGAACATCAAAGACACAGTGCAAAAAAGGGAAGAAAGGCTACGACTACTAGAATACAAAAACAAAACCCTGAAGAGTGACAATAAATGACTCATCTTGCCAATCAATGATTTGGCTGACCAGCTGGCTGCGTGTCAAGGCTGCATATCAAACTGTAACAGACATGCTAGGAAACAGAAGCCAAGCTCAAAAAATCAGAAATTGCGCTCCATGCCTCAAGGACAAATTGGAAGGTGTCCAGCAGCAATACGAGAAAGAAACGCAACAGACCTTCCAGTTACAGGAGGAATTGAGAGACCTCACCCGAGATATGCGAGAGTCAGAGGAACGACATAATGCAGCTGAAAGGGGAGCTGGAAGCAGCGGAGAAGCAAGCAGCTCTCCGGAGACACAACCATGAGTGCTGGCTCACTGTGGGCTCATTGCTGTAGAATGGAGACAGGATCAAGATGGTGAAAAGCTCCTCAGAGCCAGCTGTGATGAGAAAACTGCACTGTCTCAAGGATCTCAAGAAGATTTTTATCCCTCTTCCATAGCTTGTGTTGCACTTGTGTGTTGTGCACCATTTTGTCTAGGATTATTTCAGTGCTGACATTTTCCTGCTTGTACTTAGTGAACACAATATCTACATGGTTGTGGAGCTCCTATCTCAAGATCTTATCCTTTATCTTAAAAGGTAATGGCTTCTTGCCAAATTAGATTGGCTGTAATCCCCTGTTCAGATAATCCTACTGAGCTTCGTAGTTTCAGAGTTCAGTTTAGTGTTATGTCATATGTTTGTTATATACATACTTATTTAAAATATGTATAACTTAGATAAAGCAATCAAAATAGATTATCAAGCGGATGTCCTTTCAGTTACTGGTTCACTGTACTGCTCAGAGAATTTTTTGTAGACATCAGAGAGATGATTTTTTAATTTAAAGTCTTGTTTTACTTTACTTTTTTGAACTTCACCCATCTATTCCCAAAATGAAGGCTGTTGTGCTGTGTTCTTCATAGAATCATAGGGTTGGAAGGGACCTCTGGAGATCATCTAGTCCAACCCCCCTGCCAGAGCAGGGTCACCTTAGAGCAGGTTGCACAAGAACGCGTCCAGGCTGGTCTTGAATGTCTCCAGAGAAGGAGACCCCACCACCTCCCTGGGCAGCCTGTGCCAGTGCTCTGCCACCCTCAAAGTCAAGAAGTTCCTCCTCATGTTGAGATGGAACGTCCTACACTCAAGTTTGTGCCCATTACCTCTTGTCCTGTTGCCGGGCACCATTGAAAAGAGCCTGGCCCCATCCTCCTGACACCCACCCTTGAAGTATTTGTAAGCATTAATAAGGTCACCCCTCAGCCGTCTCTTTTCCAGACTAAACAGCCCCAATTCCCTCAGCCTTTCCTCATAAGAGAGGTGTTCCAGTCCCCTCAGCATCTTGGTAGCCCTTTGCTGCACCCTCTCCAGCAGTTCCCTGTCCTTCTTGAGCTGGGGAGCCCAGGAGATCTTCAGATCTTATAGCATAGCGAAGAATTCAGTTTGACCCAACCGCAGCTTTTTCTTCAGGGACCGATGCTGTAGAGTGGAGAAAGAAGATATGTTGGACTCACTGATGAGGAACAGAAGTGTTTGGTAGAAAAATGGCTTGGATGAGGTCAGACAGAGAAAAGTTGGCAAAGACAAATACTGGGTCAACCCAGGGACTTCATGCAGAGTCACTCTGCTCTCCAGAAAGAAGACAGGTATGGAATAAAATAAGACAGTATTTATGTCCAGGGCTTAATTAATCTGCAGGTGAAGGTGGGTGATAGATACAATATCCTATTAAAGATGCTAAGAGCACATGCGCCTGTGGGGAGTGGCCCAAGAATGACCAAGGTACTATTTTGATTCCATGAGGATGAACCCCAACCCAGTAGGACCTTCCCAGGCTTCCTCAAAGCAAGGCAGGGAAGATGAACTATGCCATGTGGACAAAACCCCAGCTATTTCATTTTTTCTAAAGATTTTTTTTTTTTTTTTTACATTTCAGAGCTCTTCAGATGCCCACATCTGCTAATCAATTTGCTCTGGTTTGGTTGGCTGGGTCAATGTAGGAGCAGGTTTTGTACCATGTGCTGTTGAGGTGCTGAGCTGTAGGTTGGAAAAAGAAAGAGCCAAGGTGTATCAAAATATATAGCTCATCATTGCCAAAGCAAAATGGCCACCTAAATCGAGTTCAGCTGTTAGGGGGACAAACATAACTATTTTTAAAACAATGAAGAGATTTGAGGAACGTTGGTTAAAAACATATGTAAATCTTTTCCTTTTTTTTTCTATTGTTATTAAAGATAAGGGCAAAAGGAAAACAGAATTTTTGCTGTTGCTTTTGGTTATGCTTGACTCTGAAGTTACATTTGTAATGGATAAATAAGATACCAAGAAGAGGTTAGGCATGACAGATTTAAGAAGTGCAACTTCAGCGATGGCTAAATGTGCATAAAGAGAAAGGATTTTTAAAATGCTGCATGGAGTTCAAGACTAAAGGTAGTTATGTACTTATACCAGCCCAGGATCAGGCTCTAGTGACTGTCCCCCAGCTTTAGGTAATCAACTGATGAATCTAAATTATCACCCTACCTGATATTCACACTTCTACATTCAATGAAGAGAGAAAAGTGTCACCAGAAGGTGATCCAGATCTCTTTATTGACTGCAGGGTTTTAACACTAGTACTTCTATAAATTGGTTTAAGTCAGGTTGGGTCATGCTTGCCCCCACCTTTGGTTCCTACTTCAGTTCTTGGACAAGTCATAGTATCTGGCCATTGTGACTGGAGAAATACTTCAGGACATCAAGGCCAGGTTGGATGGGGCTTTGAGCAACCTGGTCTAGTGGGAGGTGTCCCTGCCCAGGGCAGGGGGCTGGAAGTAGATGATCTTTAAGGTCCCTTCCAACATAAACCATTCTGTGATCCAACAACTTTGCAGAGATCAATCTTCGTGTATCTCTTGTGCTTCTGTTGCCCCCTCTGCATGGGGTATTTCCCTACCCCACAGGAGTATTATAAGGAGCAAAGCATATTTCAACAGTGGAAGCCACATGTGGTGAGCTAGGCAGACCTACTTAATTACCGAAGCAGCCACAGTTTAGCTCTTACATACCTTTATTGTACTTTATCACAAAGTACCACCTCCGTTTTGCCCCTCATCCTGGATTTTCCCCTTCTCTTCAGCCTTTGCACCCAGCTCTTGCCGCTCCTTTGAGCGTCCCTGCCCCACATGGGGGACAGAGCTTCCCGAGCAGCTTACGTGGGTAGAATAGCCTCCTCGAGCAGCTGCGGCTCCTCCATGCAGAACAGACCCTGTTTTCTGCTGCTGGTGGGCCTTGCTGCACATTGAGGCTTTCAGTCTCCTTTCGGTGTCTCAGCGGTTCATTGAAAACAGGCTCTGTCCCCAAAGCAGCAAGCACAAAGGCTGCTGGCCACAGCCCAGGCATGCCTCTGAAGCCCCTTTCTGCAGAGATTAATGGGAACCGAAAAGGGAGACCCCGCACAGACTGTCAATGACCAGCGTTTTGCCAAGCCCAGGCTGGATGGGGACCCAGCCAACCTTCCCGTGCAGAGCGGTGGGGTACCCTTGGCCGGCTCTGTGGGACAAGAAGTACCTCCCTCAGAGATGTTACGTGTGGTAACCCCTGTTACCTGTGCGGTGCAGTCCCTGGGGACAACCCCAACTCCAACCAACTCTTCTGAAGCTAAGGGTGTTTTGGAGTATGTTGCTCACACCAAGGTTGCTCAGGTGCTGATTTCCAACTCTCTGAGGGTGGATGAGAGTCGGTGTCTCTGTCTGATGCAAAATGAACTTTACGTACTTTATATCTCTCCAAAGGTGTGGTGGGGCAATGTTTATTCCAAGCCCAGTACCTGCTTGAGCAAGGTGCCTCCTTCATGCCACCTGTCACCTATGCTCCAGCTGATGTGGATTCATTTTTGGGTGTCCTTCAGGCAACACTTGTGCTTTGTGCATCAACTGATTGCTCTGTAACAAAGCATCGAGTCCCTCAGCCTCCCTTCAGAGGAAGCTGCTCTCTTTTCTGTTTCATTTTTCTGGTAAAGTCTTAAAATTTTGATCACTTCCTAGACCACTGAGATTGTTAAATCAGCATTTTTCATTCTTGTTAATCAAAAACACATGTAAGCCAGCAAAGGGAATACCTAGAGACCATGAAAGCTTCCAGAAAATCTAGGCTCTCAGTGTAACTCTCTGCCTTTCAAGTAAATAAATATTTAGTTCAAGTTGAAGTGTTTAGGACTTTTACGTCACTCAGTTTTGTCTGCTGTTTGCATGCCTAGCAATATCTTTTTTTTCTCTACTTTGCAATAGCTCTCAGTCTACCCTCTGGTATTTTATGGCCACAGGGTGAAAACCAGTATATAGACCATAAAGTATCGGCTGCTGCTTGGTACTGAGTCCCAGGACTTGGGAATCCCCTCCTTGCATTCAGGCATAAGCTCTCTCAGGTGCCGTCATAGCACATGTGAGATGAAGTAGCTGGGAATCAATACCTGAAGCCCAACAACTGGACAACCCCTGTTGTGTCCATACACACAACCCAGCGTTTGCACACATGAAGAGCTACAGCGTATATATGGGTCCTAAAAGCGGGATTCAATCCTTATCACTACAAACTGGTAAACATTCCATATGAAGTGGGAATTTGAAGTCAGGTACTGGGTCAGAATGACCCTGCTGGTCCTGTCGTTATTTGCATTTAATAGGAAATAAATCAGGTCACACCAACCTTGCAATAAATCTGACACAGTTCCCCCTTCCCCTTCTTTCTTATGGGAATATTTAAAGCTAGAGAGACAGCCACTGCAACTGCTGTTATCTATGCCCGCCAGTTCCCAGCTGCCCATTGTGACTCTTAATCTGCATTAATCAGCGCTAACTCATCCTTTCAGATGGGACTTGCATCCCTGCGCACTGTTCTCCTGCCCCACGATGCTATCATCTCCTGCCAGCTGGACAGTTAATTGCAAAGACAGCTTCAGCATCTCCAGGGGCTGGAGGGTAGTGATGCCCTGCCACATTCATGCTGGGGAGGTGTTTTTTCAGCTCTGTCCGTTGAAAACAACAATTACCATATAAGCAAATAAGCCGGATTCATTAGAGACAGCACATGCATCAGGCCTGAAGTGGTCAGGCAAGAAGGAACAGGAGTAGGTAAAACAGCCCAGGCCAGGGGGGTGTCACAGGGCAAGTGATATATCTCTGGACACCAAGACTGCGTGTGACAAGAGAAAACTAGAGAAGGAAGATTTGGGCTTGAGAGAGGTGAAAGGGCAGCACGGTGAGCGAGAGGATGAAATGGTTTCTACTACAGTGAAACATCGTGGAGGTATCACAACAGTGATAGTGTCCCATGTAGATCGTAAGTCAATGTCAGTCTTGAAGGTGGACTCAGTCTGGGTCTGTGGAAGTCAGTGATGGGCTTAGCCCAACCCCAATGCATGGCAAAACAGTGGGGAGTTGTTGTCATCTCCCATAAGTAAGCCTCCCGTGAGAAAGCTTTGCTTATCTTTTGCAGAGGGCATTGGGTGGTGAGAAACATTCCCTGAGGTGCCCAGTGTGAAGCATTGGTGGCTCTCTCCTTCTGCCAAAGCACAGACTGGTGGCCTCTCCATGATGCCACAGTAGACGAGAGCTGGAGGCAGATGGTTTCACTCCATGCAACAGCAGCCTAAAACTTTCTTTGAACAAGTGCTATAATTACTCCTCCATTTATCACAGTTCCTGAGATCATGATAATTTGAGTAGAACTAAACATATCTTTCAAAAATGCATCTAGTCTTGATGTAAAAGCCTTGCAGGGTAGGAGAGAAGCACCCTCCTAAAGGAAGCCTTTTCAACCCAGAGGTTAGGTAGCTACTTCAAAGTAGTCATCAAGGTCTCTCTCAAGTCCACAGAGGGTGAGGCAGCTCCAGTGGGCTACTCATCTTGCTCCAAGAGAGACATCTAAGGCAAGGGGCTTGACTCATTTTTCAGAGGGACCCCTTTTCCCTAGTGACTTTCTGGGAGGCTCCAGTTTCGATCTTTGAGGAGTACAACTGACTTTCTGAGGGGTGACAGCTGAAGCTTTCAGCTCAGGTATATAAACCAGCAAACCCTCATTTAGATTTACATGACTTGATCTTCCCACAATTGCGTTTCGCTTGCTGGGAAAATGAAGGACCCAACAGTGTCTGTAAAGGTTCCTACATGACACTCAAGACATCAACAGTTGGTGTCAAGAGAGCCTTCTTTCTACTAAAGAACACAGACTGAGCGCCCTATAATCCTTATCCCACTCCTGAATAATTTTGATGGCTCTACTCCTCGTGATTTTCACATGCTCCACCAAGTGGATCTGCTCCCACAGTCCCTTCTCCACTGCAGTGACAGCAGTGACCCAGCGCAGCCCTCTGTGTCATCCCTCTACCCCAGAACCTGGTCTCACACACCCCAGAATCACGTCTCTGCTAACACTGGAAACTATTTCAGCTGCTTCTCCACCACCAGATCCCTCTCTGTACACTGCTCCACAGGATCCTCCTCTAGCTCTGGGTGGCATTTTTTTCTTGCCCAGTTGCATCACATCTCATTTGCCTTCATGAAAAAGGCATTTCTTTTTTACTAGGTAGCAAAGGCTACCAAGCAGTCCAGCTTGCTCTCCACAGCAGCCGTCTTCCAGGTTATTTATAATTCTTCTAGTTTGTGTGTCATGGACAAATGTTATCAGTCCCTGAAGACCTTGCTGTCTACACCATCCATGTGATTTGTTCACAAAAAGCTTTTCCTCCCCTCTGGCTCCCATCCAAAACACAAACATACCCAAAATAACACAACTGCCGAGACAGGCAGCAGGAAAATCCGAAAGGATGGGAGGCGGAAGGGATGGTTTCAGTACTACTTGGAAATGATTGACAGTCGCTGTTTTGGAGCGCAAAAAAAGTCATTTATTTTGTCTTTAAAAGCTTAAATACATAAAGCAAACTACCTCACATGCTTTGCAGATGATCACTACTTTCTTCTACGCCTTTAGCTATACAGAGCTCCCACAGCAAGTCTGTGTATTACTGTAAACACAGCAAGGAGGTGCTTTACCTGGGGTCTGAGAAAAGTCTTCTCAGAAACTGAAGCAGGGTGTACTGGCAGACAGTTTCATGCTTTGTGTTCTTCTGCCACACCAAGGAAGAGCAAGAACCAACCAAGACAAATAATTTCTCATTTTTCCTGGAAATATTCTTTCCATCGTGCCAAAATAGGAGTAAAATTTTTCCCCACCCTTCAGCTGAGTTTGAATGATCCAGGCACCTTCTCTACACTAACCTGGCCATGACCCCATGTAATAGTTAACGATATTATTCCCTGCAGACAAAAAACAATACCTTGGACTTCCTAATTGCTTAGATGGAGAATTCAGGTATCCCAGACAAAGGCTGGGACACCTCAAGGATGGTGCTCCCAAAGCTCCTCTGATGCTCCATAAACAATATATTTTAGGAATGCCATGAAGCAATGCGCACAAATGAAATGCCTGCAGCAAAAGCAATTAGGAGTCAAGGCGAATATTTACCTCTGAAAAAACTAAGTTAAATTCTTTCCTTAACCATCCCCCTGCGTGCCCACAGCCCTTGCAAAATACAAACACATTTCAGTGGTACAATGAATATCAGGACCAAGAACAAAGCAAACATTTTAGCATCTACGCCACAACTTCCACCATCATGTCACACCTATTGCAACACACCACACATGTCAAAAGCACATGGGAAAGCCAATGAGAACACCTTCTACCCTTTAGAGTGTGCTTATTTCTACAGGAATAAGGTGGGAAGTACAGCAAGAAACTCCCAAAAGTCATTAGGAAAAGCAGGAAGGAGAGGTTGTCAGTGCAACTGGAAAATTTCCTTTTTCCTATCAAGGCTATTGCTATGTCCAAATACATTACTATGCTCTTTTCAAGAACAAGAGCACAAAGATCTGCGAGCAACCAAGCAAGATATGCCTGTGTTCACAGCCCTATTCTATATACATTAGGCATGGCAGAAATTTGGCATGAGGACCATCCCTTTTGAAAGGCCTGATTCCTCATGCCGCTCACCACCCTCAGCCGAGCAGACTTTGCTCAATGCACGCCCTGACAAGCTCTGGGTGTGCTCATTCTCTTGAAACACCAGCAGTGTTTTCCAAAGTGCAGGCCAAGAGGAGGGACATAAATAACGGGACAGTCCATGGAGAATTAAGAACCTCCTTGGCCATCTGAATCATGAGGCGAGGTGGAGATACTGGGTCCCAAGCCACCCACTTTGAAGGGGCGCCCATACCAAAGCAATGAATTCCTTAAGGCACAGGGGGGAGCAGTAAGAGAGGCAAAATTGGGGAGGAGATTTGAGGTCTTCAGAAAATCAGGACATAGGAGGATAAAGCTGTCTCTGGCCCTGAAGGCCATCACAGCATGGGTTGATGAGCTCACACTTTCTTTTGTGCCAATTTAACTAACTGAAGGAAAGGTGCCAGTTTCAACTGAAATCTGCATCACCATTAAAGACCCAACTGTGGATGCAATTTGGTTGCAAATACAATTGCCTTTTACCAACATGAATTTCCTTTTCTCTCCTCATGGGAATAACCTACACCACCCCCTTTACACTGCTTAAAGGACACACCGTGCTGCTTATGATATGGTTAACATGGCTAACCCACATGCCCAGGCCTTAAGGAGAATTTGGGGCTGAGAACATCCAAATAGCACACCTTGATCAGCAAAATGGCTATGATAGCCCTGAGGCTTTCCAGACGTGACTATGAGGAGCATCAGGTACGTTTCGTGCAGTGAAACACCTTGCTCGTCGCTTGGGCAATGGAAGAGCACGTATTTCCTAAAGAGAAGAGGAGATTATTGTGCCCAGTAAGAGCAAATTTTGGTTCTTCAGCAGGGACCTCTTTTTGCCATGTTTTACAGATAAGCCTGGCACCACCACAAAGAAGTGAACTTCTCAGAGTTCACAGAAAACAGAAGTACTAAATAGGACCGCATAAAAAACTGCTATATGGTGGAAAGTAGAGAAAACCAGGAGGTTTAAGACAATTAAAAGGCCCTGAAAACGGGAATATCTGGGCCACTGGACATAGTTGTGTCCTGTACTTCAGGAAGAAGTCATCACTGGGGTGAGGAAAGGAAGGTGCAGAGAAAACAGCAGCCAGCCAGCAGCTGCGGTAGAGGGATGCACCCTGCAATGTACAAGTAACGGGAGTTTTTAAGAGACCCCACTCTACATTTGGCAGCAACTAAGTCCCTAATTGAACAACAGGAACATTTACACGGACCCATCAGAAATCACCAGTTTCCAGGAATGCACTAAAAAGACCCTGACGCCAAAAGCTATGGCTATTCTACCAAATCAAATGCGCTCAGGATCATTTCTACATGTGAGACCAAGTGGCTTGGAGTAACACAGTCTGTGTAATCGAACACTCGCCCTCCAAAGGAGCTGCACATTCAGGCTCCCAGGGACTCTGGATCGAATCTGTTAAATATAGAGTTTATTTTAATGCTTGCTAGCTTTCTCCAGAGCCAGAACGAGCCAGATGTGATTCTGTGGCTACCAACCATGCTTCAGGTCCTCATGCTTAATTCCTATACATTAATACTCCCCTACCTCTGCTCTCCGAAGAACAACTCTTGGCTACATGATCCACTTGTCCTCTCAAGGACAGAGACACAGTGAGACAGCAGTCCAACCACAAAACATGTATGAAAAATGAAAGCACTCTGTGCTTTAGGGGAATAGGCCCTCATATGGCATGTGAAGAATGGAGTCAGAGCTTGGACTATTTAACCAGGCTTTTGGGGATTTAGTGGAGAAATTTTCTTGGGCTATCACCTTTGAAGTCTCAATCTCAGCTCTCCACTGTAATGGGACTAACTGTTCATGGACATTAACGACCATTTATGTCACCACCGTGGTTTGCCACAGGGTTCTACAGAGCTAAATTCACAAATATCAGATAGCTTTAGTTAAAGAAATGGATCCTGTAACCGTCGTTGTTACTGCAACAGTCTTGGCACCAGAAAGCAGCAAATACATGTCCTTGCAGGACAACGAGCCTCTGTTGCCAACATAACAGAAAATTGTAATCTATAGCCAGGAAAACCTAAGTAAAGGTCAAATTCAGAGATTCCAGGGGCTGAAGGGATACTTGAATCCTACTGTGGCAGTGTCTGCGATGCAGCTTCACACAGCCCAGCACCCTTTCACCCTCTAACCTAGATCAGCATCAAAGCCATTGGCATCATCAGGCCAGAAGAAAACAAAGCAGAGGCTGCCCAGGGGCTGGCTGGAGCACACCATCTTCAGTGGCTTGCATTGCCCTTCCCCGCACGAAGGTGAGATGTCCATCCACACGCTGGGTGGCCACTGTCTCAAGGGGAGGCTCTGGGTGGGAGGTGGATGCCATTGGAGCCCCGTGGTCATCTGTTCATGCGCTGCAGGATGGTCACACAGCCGTGATAGCTGGTGCAGCGCTGCAGCGGCGGCTGCTGCTCCACCGTCCCCATTACCGGGTCGAAAGTGAACGCTTTGTCCGTGCCTTCCCCGTTCTCGTCTCGGCCACCCAGGATGTAAATCTTCCCTCCACACACCGTCAGGCCACAGCTCTCCTGGAAAGCAGAAGGAAAGCCCAAGAGCTGAGGAGCAAGCCTCCAGCTTTAGGCAACGGAGCTGAGCAGGAGGGGGAGTCATCAAAATGGGTTCACCTCTCACCTGCCCAGCAGAAGGGAGCAGAAGTAGGTAAGTGATGTCTGGCTCTCGGGGTGCTGAAATCGCACTGTTTCAGTAAGAGTTTAGGCACTTGCAATGCCTCCAGCCAACGATGGGACCGTTGCTGTTTCTGGCAGCAGCCCAAGCACAGCACAGACTTACAAACACACCGAGAGCCCAGAGACCCAGTCGGCACCTCCATGTGAAAGCCCGTTATAAGGACCCACCAACACAGGCGTTTTAATTCAGATCAGGGCGATCTGCGTCCCATCATTCCTCTTCACTGTGCCACAACTCACATTGCAGCATGGCTTTGGACTACAAACTGTGATGACACTAAACCAAGATACGCAGCCACCATCAGTCTGTGTTCAGTCCACGGACCAGACTAGAGACAGTATAACCTTCACCCTGGAACACCTAGTGTGGACATTATGTCCTCAACACCAAGGGTTCCACCCTACAGACCCACTCCTCTGGCATTAATAGCTAGAGTAGACCCAGCCTTAGCAAGAAAATTTGATTTTGCTGTGAGAGAGATCCTCCAAGCAGTATGGACATGTAAGTTTGAGTTGCTTTGCAGAGGTCACGTTTGCCTATTCAGAGCCAAACGCACAATGTATTTTCTTTGCCTTCAATCTCAGCAAAGCACGGATCACTCCTATTCTAGAGGGAGAGGGGGAAGGCTCAGAGCTTCTTTCCCAAACCTCTTCCTTACCAGGGGCCCAGGGAGGGTGGCCACTTCTCGCCAGCTGTCTTTCCTTGGATCGTAGCTGAAGATTTTACTGAGGAGTCCACCTACAACGTAAATGATGTTGTCCAAGCAGACGGCACTGATGCACCTCTGGTAAAAAGGGGTCGGAGACAAGAGCGTCCACTTGTTGTCCTCTGGATCGTAGCACTGGACCTGGGAGGAGAAATGCAGCTATGGGAACATGGAAGTTACCACATCTCCCTGCTTGGCTGAAGCTGCTGTTCACTAGAAATAAAAGCACATGGGGACAGAAACACAGATGGGAGCTTCAACACCCAGAGACCAGTGCAGTGAGCAAAGGGATGAGGGGTTCTAGCGTTCCCTTTTGAATCCAAGTCTCCCAACCTACAAGCCCCCAGGGTGGCTGTCCTTGACCCAGACAGCGCATGGTTAAGTATTCAGAGATGGAGCTGAGCAGCTCAGGAGCTCTTTCTGCAGCTCAGGAGACCAGAAGTGCCATGTCTGGCTTGCAGAGGTCTCCTCCAGACAGTTACTACAGTTGCTACTTCTCTGAAGTGAACGCCCACAGTGTCAGAGGTTTGCCCTTGTGGTGCCTCAGGGCTGACCAGGCTTCAGAGAAGAACAGGCTCTACTGAAACCACATCTAATACACTCTCAGCTCCTGACACCTCCCCTCTCTTGTCCCTAAATCTCATTGGCTTCCATTTAAATGTATGACTTCTCATCTTCTTATAAGGGAGTCTTCATTAGTCCTCAAACAAAAAGGCACACTTGTATCTTAAGGACAACCACAAATCCCTCCACATTCCCTGGGAAACCTTCTTTTTTAGGGCTCTGTCCATTCTTGATGGCCCAGCAATACCTTGTCAGTGTTAGCGGTGTCATCCACAGCACCACCCAGCACGTAGAGCTTGTTCAGGCAGGAGACCACAGCAGCCGAGCTCACAGCTTGAGGCAGCGGGGCCAAGGTTGACCAGCTGTTGGAGAAGGTGTCATAACACTCCACACTAGAGAGGCGGTAAAAACCATCAAAGCCTCCCACAGCGTAGATCTGACACAAAAGGCACAAAACAAGCCGATTAGAAACTCATGGACTCACCTAATGGGCTACGCTCTTACGGCACACATGAGGGAAGGCTAGGACTTGGCCGGAGAGACAGACATCAAGCCACGGTAAAACCTCAGGGTTGGACCTTTAAAAGTCCCTTCCAACCCAAACCATTCTCTGCTGTATAGCTTTCACCCAAAGACTTGACCCAGCTATCTGCAGAAGTCTTGCACCATCCCATGGCAGATCTTATTGCTACAGCTTCATTTGTGGTTACTTCAGGTGACAACACACACCCAACTGAAACAATGACATTTTGGTTATGTCCTAGTTGTTCTCCCACCAAAACCATCTCTAAATGACCCAGAAGACAAACGCATGCTGAAAGTTTCATGTTGTACTAGGCAGCAGGAGAAGTGGGGGGACAGTGCTCCACGTGGCTTCTTCCAAAATTCAGGCCATTGCTTACCTTACCCTGAAGTGTTGCCATTTTGTGCCTCCATCGGCCTTTCTGGAGACAAGCAACCTTGATCCAGACGTTCAGCTGGGAGTTCAGCATCCAAACATCGTTGCTGCTGATGTGTCCTCCTGAAAAACAGAGGGATGGAGGGCGGCTGTAATCCCAAGGACAGCTATAATCCCAAGGACAGCTCCATCACCTCATTACACCACAATATTGTATAGTTCCTCCATGCAATGGAATAAGTAGGGGTTGGTCCCTTCTCCCAAGTAACAAGTGATAGGACAAGAGGAAACAGCCTCAAGTTGCACCAGGGGAGGTTTAGATTGGATGTTAGGAAAAAATTCTTCATTGAAAAGGTTATCAAGCATTGGAACAGGCTGCCCAGGGATGTGGTGGAGTCGCCATCCCTGGAGGTATTTAAAAGCCAGGCAGACGTGGTGCTGAGGGACACGGTTTAGTGGTGGTTTTTGTCAGTGGTAGGTTGATGGTTGGATTCGATGATCTGCAAGGTCACTTCTAATCTAGACAATTCCATGATTCTATGATTCTAACTTAGGCCAGAATACGGTTATTGGGTTATGGCCATGTAAACTCAGCTTCCCAAGGGAGATACTCTCTGGACTTCAAGGCACTTGTTACACTGCTCCATTCTTTACATAGAACTCAACTGATCAGCATTGTATTTTAAGTGAGGGACAGGCAGGAGACTGATGTTTTAGGAAACGCTGTCTGACAGCACACACCAAACCCAGTTCGTTCCACAGCTGAACACTTTTGACAGATGCCTGACAGTACAAGAAGTTTTTTTCTTAATTCTGCCATCCCCCCCTCAAAGGTGAAATTGTTCCTTGGGACAGCAAAATCCAAATCGCTTCATCAAAAAGTTACTTTGCTCCAAAGCTGGGATGCATGTGAATGAGTCCTAGTGAGCAGAACTAAGGAGTGGCTGTCCAAGCAGAGGTCGTGCCGTTCTTTGCAAGCAGGAAGGGACCATCAGGTCCAGGGTATCTCACCTGATATGTACACATCGTTCTTCAGTGTGCAGGCAGCAAACTCTGACTTGGTGTAGCCAGGCACGCTGGAGAGGGCTGTCCACTGCCTGCTTTTTGGGTGGTAGAGGTCCGTGAAGGGCAGCTTCAGAAGACCTTTCTTATCACAGCCCCCAATGACGATGATGACTTCCGTCAGCTCCATGAACCTAGATCATGAAAGGCATGGATAATTCCCCAGGCCAGGCTACTCTTTTCCATCATCCCTCCCATCCTACCGAGGACATTGGCAGCACGATCCAACAGATAGAGCAGGGGCCCCTCCTGCATCAGCTACTGATTTTCTGGGCAAATCATTTCACCCCTGCACATTCAAATCAAAGGCACCTCCCAGACTGGGTGGGAAGGGGTCCAAACTGCATAGGGAAAGAAAATGGGAATGACCTTTAAAAGTCTTTCGTGAGATTGCCTCCTGCCACTCACCACCTCCCCCCTTCCAGCACAAATCAAGCCTAATCCTCAAGGCACAGCCATGAGCGTGGAAAGCTGTTCCTGGCAGCCCGCCTGCGACAAGCTCTCTGCCTGGAGAGAGAAGTGTTTCCAGGAAATCCCTCCCTCTCCAGCCCTAATAGCAGCGAGCAGACGAGACAGACAGCAGGGGAACGAAAAATCCTGCCAGCGAGTAGGTGGCAAGAGAGGAATGGCTCTGCGGGAGGAGGGTGAAAGAGGATTTGAAAGGCTTGGTCCAATCCTCAGCTCTGCCATGACTTGTGCAGGCTGACAGAATTCACTTAAGACCAAAGCTGTAAACGGATGGAGGTAAAATGCTGATGCTGGGGGGTGGGATTTATCTCCAAATAATTTTAGCTGCTTGCATCCTTGAGCGGGTCACAAAGGACCTTGTTGTTGAGCAGAGACTGTTTTGGTATTCATCACAGAGAAGATGTGTCAAATCATCTCTTCCACCTGACAGACACATGCCCTGAATGCCAGGCTGGGACTTCTGAGATGCACTGGGGCAACCTCCTTCCTTTTGTCCAGGATGTTTCACTGAGTGGCAAAACAACCCGTACTCCTCAGGCTGAAGAGCAGGAGAGCACAAGAACCTGGCCCTGCAGCCCTGTGGTCATGAGTGTCTTCTGGAGAGCCTTGCAAACCAACCCAGTTTGATATGGCCACCCACCCCAGAGCAGAGATGTCCCTCAACACTCTTACCAAGCACACCCTAAGGGACCTGTGGGACCACAAAGAAACAAGAGAGAGTTAAAACGTGGCTGATCAAATCTAGACTTCACAGTCACAAAAAGGTGCGGATTTACACAGAAACCCAACCCTAGAAATCTCTTTTTTTATACCTCCTCCACTTTACACTGGCAGCTACCTGGGTCAGCATCTCTTTATCTTCTTGTTGCTCATCAATAAATCAATGGCGGGAAAATTTTTTTTTAAAAATAGTAATTTGAGGATACCCAGGTAGCCACCTGGATAGTAACTGGTGTTTTTTTTTCCCCTGGACATAAATTCCTGACCCTGCAATGATGCCTTTGAGCTGGGCACCACACTGATGACCGGGAGCACTGGGACTGATCCAAGCCTTCCTGCTAACAGACAGCTTGGAGAAGGGGGGAGAGAGACCAAAAGAGGTGAAATGAGAACAGACCAGTGTCAGAGCTGAGAACAGAAAACGCGTCTCAACCTAGTGTTCTACCTATTGGTGAAAGCAGACAGAAATAAAGAGCTACAAACACCTGTTCTTGGTCATATTCTGGATACATCTGGATAGCATCATTGCACACCCAGAGCAGTGTGACTGGACCACTTCTTGCCAACAAAGATAAGTGTCACACACATTAGTATAAACTTCACAGGAATCCTTTAAGCCAGACAAACCTCTCCAATACCTTCATTTTGGAAACTGGGAGGCCAAAAAAGAAGAAATCAGAGGGGGAAGAAAAAAAAAAAAGGAAAGAACAAACAACCCAAGAACTCCCCTCAAACTTTAAATTCATCAACTTAGGCCATGCCGGTCTAGGGAAGAAGACGCTGTGTTTTACCTTCTGGGCCTTGATCGCAAAGAGCTGACCTCATTCCCGAGGATGTAGTACTTGCGGGCCTCGTGCAGCAGAGGAATGCACTCCTTTGAGTCCTGGATGAGTCCATCCATTTCCACCTTCTCCAGGAAGTAGGTGGGGTCGAGCAGGGGCAGACGCACATGCTCAAGGAGGTCCTTCAAGGCTCCCTTCCTGGCTGGTATGTCATGCCGTATCCAGCGCATGACTGCTTCAAAGACCACTTCCTCCTTGGGGACCACCAGCTGCTCATCGGATAGATATTCAACCAGTTCCTTCACACCCACCTCCAAGAACTCTTCATGAGATGACACCTCCACAAAACACTCCAGCATGAACCTCTTGCTCTTTTCTGTCAGAGACGCAATGGAAAATGAATCGGCAAACTTCATGATGCCCAAACAGTTGCATGGGTGAAGTTGGCCTTCAAGGAAGGTGACACAAGCATCTCTGAGCTTGGAGATCTGCAGCAAGTCAGACAATTCCAAGATGCTTTCAACGTTGTCCTCCTGAATTATGATGTTCCCCCCATACATATAATCAAGAAGAAGAGACATCGTGGAAGCAGAAATCTTTTGGATATTAATGATATCCTGGTGGCCTTCCTTGAGATTGCCGCCAAACATGGCCCGGAAATAGGTGCTGTTGGCTGACAAAGTGGCACGGTGACAGGGGAATTCTTGTCCATCAATTAATAGCACCACGTCTGTGAAGATGCCGCTCTGCCGGTAGGAGTTCAGCGTCTGGAGGATTTGCTCAGCGTGGCAGGACCCGCTGCAGAGCTTCATGTGCAGCTTTTCTTTGCTCGGGTCCCGCGTCACATTTTCCAGGCTGCTTGTCCTGAAACTTGATTCTTCTTTCATCATTCGATGCATCCTGATTGGGAAGCAGGGAAGGAGACAAGAGAACAGCACGCTATTAAAATATCTGACTGCAACGTCCAACACCATCACAGTTTCTGCATCTTCCTCGGTGCCATCAGGAAGTAAATATTCCAGCCAAAATGGGTATTTCCAATCCAACCCCATCCCAGTAGGCCAACTTCTGCTTTTAGGTGGTGTTTCTTCTAAGGCAGTTGCCTTGCCCAACCTATGCTGCACTAACACCTTGACACCTTTTCCTTTCTTTCTGACATCTCACAGCTCTTATTAACTGGTTTCCCCATCCTCTCAAACGGAAGTGCTCCACAGTACAGCCCAGCTGGAAGCAATACAATATTTTAACTTTTTCTATCCACCATGTTTCCCCAGGTGTCTTATTCCAGGCAAAAATCTAGAGGTAAGGGTGTGAGACCGAGATTTGCCATAGGTAGCTATGATGTGACCTGCCCAGAAGCAGGGGAGACATCAACACCTGACCTACCTTTTTGCTAGATTTGTTCTCCGGATGATTTTAAATCTTTTCTAAAGGACTTCATAAAGCCATTGCAATGAAGCACAGCAGACTTCTCTCATTCAAGCTCTAACGGTTCACACCACCGACAGCCTGAGCAGCAGGACTCATCCCTGTAGGACAGGGAAAGTCGTGTGCTCAGCCTGGAGGGGGCAAATAGCTGCACATCCAAAAGGGTGATCCCTGCTCAAGTCAGGGGGAGGCAGCCAGATCATCCGTAAAGGGTAATCCTTGGGGAGAAGGACCTCTGCCTGCAGAGGGGGGGTCTGAAAAGCAGGGGAGCATCGTGGCATTGAAATAGTGACAAGAACTGACTATCTGACAACAGTGAGAGAATTTCAGACCTCAAACCCTCAATTTCTGTCTCCACCATCCTAGACCCACTAACAGGTTGGCTCTGACCTGTTTCCTCCACTTCACCACAAAAGCCCACCCTGACCCATCACTGTTGCACAGACCCAGATGCTGGGGGTCAGAGCAAGGAGGGGATTGAAACTGGGTCTCCCAACACTTGCCCAACTGCTCTCTCCAGCTGGATGTTTAATAAAAGGGGCACAGCAATGCCACCACCTGTGTTTTGAAAGCACGACAGAGTCAGCACCACTCCTTGAGTGTGTGTGCCAGCGAGGGCCATCAGCAGAGAACTCCTGATCACAGCTTCAACCATGGCCATACAGGTTTTAGACTGCTTTCCTGAGGCTCTCTAACAGCAAAGAGCCCGTTGCAGAGCGGGGGGGCTCATGGTCTGCTCTTAAAGGCCCCCTCAGTCAGGTTCTGGAGCATCTCACCACAAGCCTTTGGCAGGAGCACAAGTCCCCACCGGGGTAACAAGTTACCAGACATCAGTGGCTTTGTGGTGTCCACACACTCTCCTGAAAGATTGCTTGAGGAGGATTACATTGAATTTCTCATGAGTGAAAAATCCCTGTTTTAGCTCTAGTCCTTCATCTGTCTTCCTACACCTGCACCACCCGGACAGCCATCATGCCTGACCACAGCCCCCAAAGGTGCTCAGATTCTCCCATGCCCCAGAGAACACCTCCTGGCTGCACCTGCACCAGGGTAGCTGTGTGTAGGACAACCAAATCTGATCCTGAGGATCTTCACGCCACCACCCCAAGAAAGTGTCACCGTATCCCCTTGTGCCTCCAGAATCCCCCAGCAGTGGGGAAAGCACCTCTGCCTGTGCCACGGGGGAGCTGCAGAGACCTAAAGAGCAGTGAAACAGCTTGACAAACCCTAACTAAATATCTAAGCAATCCTGTGGGAGTGGGTGAAGGCTCTAAACACCCCAAACACCACTGACAGGTTCTCGGGGCTGTGTGCAGAAGGGAACCACTGTCAGTTGTTTCAAAGTGGTTTAGAGAAGTTCTGACAAAGGCAGCTCTCTAGAGATGCCTTTGCAAAGAGCACGGCGGACTCCACATTTCCCTGACACACGCAGCTCCAGCCAAGACAAACACATCTCTATCCCCACATCTCTCCCTGATCCACACATGTTTCCGAGCCATCAGGGTCACGTACAGCACTGCATGGCTCAGTGCTGGGAAGAAACAGCTCAGACTGACCTCCTTACGAAGAGACACCCCCTGCTTCTTCCCCAGTTAATCCAAAAGCCCTTCCCCAGCTCACATCCCTCCTGTCTAACCATGAAATAACCGATGTCAACGCCAAAGAAAGAGTGGGCTTGCCCCATTGCTCTCACCCATGCACACTACTCTCCACGTCACCCTCTCCAGCCAAGTACCACACAGCAGCAAATGCTGCATTATTTATTTTTTTTGGTCAAGCCTACCCAGCTGCTAGAGCAAGAAGTCCAACCTTACCTGGCCCACAGGTTGTGTTCTCCAGGTGGGACCTAGCAAAGACTCAACTTCCCTCTGGGAGAGCTCCCATCCACGTTGGAACTCTGCACGGAGACAGGTCCCCTCCGCAAAGCACGCTCAGCCCTTCTGCGGCAGCGCTTGGGGAAGCACAAAAGCATCCCCTTTATCCTCATTGCCAGAGAGGTGGGGGAGAAATCTGCTTTTGTTTCTCCTGAATGACATGCCAGAGAGCTACAGGGCATTAGCCATGCAGCTGTCAATAACAGCCAGCCAGGGAGGAGCCAGGACCCAGGGAAAACCCATCGCAGCTCAGGGAAAAATATATCACACCGGGGCAGCTTAAGAGGGCCGAGCCATCTGGAGAGCAAATTGAGGTCCAGGTGGAAGGATTCATTTCATAGAGACTCCGTCTCGCTGGAAACCACACTAAAGCCGATAAGTAAAATACGGCTCTGTGAGCAAAAAGACGCCCGGAGCAGCAATGGACTGGGTCAGGGAGGAGCTGCAGTCCCCCTCATTAACGTGTGATAATTAGGTAATTAGGTCCTTGAGGATGATGAGGACAGAAGGGGAGGTTTGCCCCGTGTGGCTTTCTGCACCCTCCCCTCCAACTTGATCCCAGTTGTTGGCTGAATTTTTAAATGCTCGTAGCAGGGATCAAAGCAGCCCCAGGGAAGCTCCACGAAGTAACCCTTGTGCTGAAGGTTGTCAAAGCCCCTAATGTGATGCAGCCAGCCTTCCCTGCCTTGCCCAGCATCGCTTTGAACAACTCATAGTATTTCACACTCAACAGAAAAGCAATATGAATAATAACCAGCCCCTGTGTGTTGTCATCCCGGGGAAATCGCCCTTCTGTGGGGCACCACGGCTGCGTTTGCTGGCCGGTTCCTTTCTGCTCCTCTCCCATCTCTGGGATGCAGGGCACAAGCTGGCATCCTGCTTGCTCCCAACATTTGCATATGAATCACTGCCAACCTGGAAGGGACTGCGGTTTCCCAGCCCGCACAGTGGCAAGGGAAGGTTGGGGGATTTGCTCTTCGGACCTTCCACCCTGATGGAGTTGGCACTGTCAGGCTGCACTGACCAGGGGTGCAACCATGGCTGCACGTGGATGGAGCTAGAGATGGCCAGGAGCGGACAAAATGACAGCACAGCACCGATCCTGCCCTGTGGGGCACAGCAAAAAGGTCTCCAAAGTGTTGGAAACTCCTCAGCAAGGTTGCAAAGCTGTCATCTCCTTGCAACCATAAAGTACGGGGTTACCAAGCTGCTCAAAACCCAACCCCAGCTTCAAGCCATGCATAGGGGATGGGGGGGACAAGCTACTAAGAGTTGTAAACACACAAAGTGACCACAGTGAGGTGGCTTTGTAAAGTGCAGCTGTTCCTGTTCCCACACCAAGCCACCTATCAAGCAGATTTCTACAGCCAGACTGCGCTGCACTTGGCCCTGGATCTTTCCGTGTGATGCCACCGTGCCCCAAAGTGGCTGTCACCATGCAAAGGCTGTGCTACAACCTATGCTTGTGGCATTTTTCCATGAAACAGAGGGCATTAAATACTCCATAGAGCTGCAACTGGACGTGGAGGTGTTTGAAAGGGGTAGGCAGCACTGGAGGAAGGACACCTAATGCAGTGGCAGGAGTTCAACTTCTCTTTTGCTCCCAGCACCCTGGGTCTTCTTCTGGAGTAGATACAGACACCAGAAGCAGTGATCTTACAGTGGATTAGGACTCTAAAAACCCTTCTTCACATTAAAAATGCACAGCCCTGGGCACATGGCCCATGGAAGCCATTAGGCACAAAGCCACAAGCATTAAAAAACATGCAAAAGGGAAATAAAGTATATAGGACCTGGAACTCTAGGCATCTGTTGGGGAAAGCTCTCGGTGAATGTAGGACCAAAGCTTCCTGAAAGAGCAGCAGAGTATGCATTTCAGGAGGAGAATGGATAGGAAGGAGAAGGGATGCAGTTAAGCTGAAGAGAAAACAAGGAAAAATGAATGAAAAGGACAAGAAGAAAGGTAGAAGAGAGTTTTGGATAGATCAGGTAATGGAGACCATGGTGAGACATCTTGAGGAAGACAGTCACTAGGACTTTATGACACTGCGGCCTGTACATCCCTACCACATGCATCCTATCCAGGACAGTACCCCTGGCACCACTATCCACGGTTCCACCTTGCCGTGGAGAGCGTCAGAACACCCTCTTTCCACCTTCAGCCAGTCAGCAGATGTGAAGGGCAGTCACCAGCCTCCAGGAGAAGGGATCGAATCAGATGAGCCAAGTAGATGAGTAAGGGCTGAGTAGTAACTAGAACAGAAACAAGGTCAGAAGAAATAGATGAAGAAATCCAAGAGGCTTAAGAGTGGAAAAAAAACCCCACCTGGTTTCCTATTTCACACATGGCCAATACCCACATTGAGCTTGAAACCTGGTCGGGAGCTTCAGCCAAGATGATGTTGCTTGCACCAAGAGTCCAGGAGAAGGGGAACCAGCCTTCAGACTCATGCCACTGCTGCTGCTCATAGCATGGCTAGGCTTTTCATGCTGAGTTTGAACTTTCCAAGCTCCAAGCCACTGTATCACACGGCTTTAGTGGAGATATAAGAGATCTTTCTTACTGTGCAGGCCTAGGGCATGGTCACATCAGCATCACCTCCCAGACCCCAGGACTACATCTCCACTGGCAAATTTAAAGGGCTTGGAAAGGTTCCCAGATACCATGAGAACTATCCCAGCTGTACCACTAAGCTCTTACAAATTAGGGCAGTTTTAGAGAGGAAGAAAAAGAGTTAAATAGCACAATGTTGGCTGTCCCAAGCCATTTGGGCTTAGAGCCAGCAACCAATCCTCAGCTCTTTTATTTGAATAAGAGACACAGCCTACATGACTCTCATTTCTCTCCTTTCAACTTTTCTATATCTTTCCCTAGGGTAACAGCAAGGACAGCCCTGGTTAGGGATTATTCAATATTGTAGATATCAGGAGCTCTACCCCTTCCCCTGGGGCAATTTTGTATTTAACACTCAAGTGGTATTCTCAGAGCCAGTCAAATTCATGACACGGTGCTGACTACCCATCACCAACCAGTGAGTGTTGTGTTTATTTTAATCCCTTTCAACTATCAGTTAAATGCAGCCACGCAGGGGCTGGGGGAAACGGCTGCTTAACAAAGAACAACCCCATGCTGACCCAGACGAGATCCCCTTCTCACCCAAAGCACCCTCTTGTCTGCAGCTGGGAGCAGATCCTGGGGTAAAGAATAAAAAGAAATAGAGCAAGCACCAAGCAAGACTTTCCCTTAATATACATATTTAGTGAAGAACTGCTCAGGGACTTCCCAAGCTGTGTTTAATAAGTGCTAATGGACATATGAGCCATTTATTGCTCTTCGAACCTGCTTATGGTTTTTGGCCTTCACAGCACCCTGGGGCAATGACTTGCATAATGTGTGTTAAAAATAAATTGCTTCCCATTTGTTCGGTTTAAAACTTCTGCCTGATCGCTTCTACGGGTGCATCATTGTCCCCATGTGGCCACAAGCACTGAACAATTATTCAGCAGTTACTGTTCAAGATGCAGGTCTGCACAGCCACCTTCTCTTCACATGAGTGCTTTTCAGCTGCTCTTTCATAAAACCTGGATGGGAGAGAACCATAAAATGGTTTGGGTTGGGAAGGACCTTTAAAGGCCATCTAGTCCAACCCCCCTGCCATGGCCAGGGACATTTTCAACTAGATCAGGTTGCTCAGAGCTCTGTCGAACCTGGCCTTGAACCCCTCCAGGGATGGGACATCTCCCATCTCTCTGAGCAACCTGTTCCAGGGGCTCACCCCCCTCACAGCCAAGAATTTCTTCCTAATATCTCATCTAAATCTCCCCTGTTCCAGTTTAAAACCATTCCCCCTCGTCCCATGGCTCCCCTCCCTGATCCAGAGTCCCTCCCCAGCTTTTCTGGAGCTCCTCGAGGGACTGGCAGGGGCTCCAAGGTCTCCCCGGAGCCTTCTCTTCTCCAGGCTGAACCCCCCCAGCTCTCTCAGCCTGTCCTCCCAGCAGAGGGGCTCCAGCCCTCCCAGCATCTCCGGGGCCTCCTCCGGCTCCGCTCCAACAGCTCCGTGTCTCTCCTGTGCTGAGGCCCCAGCGCTGGAGGCAGCACTGCAGGGGGGTCTCCCCCGAGCGGAGCAGAGGGGCAGAATCCCCCCCTGGCCCTGCTGCCCACGCTGCTGGGGATGCAGCCCAGGCTGCGGGGGGGTTTCTGGGCTGCCAGTGCGCATTGTCGGCTCCTGTTGAGCTTCTCATCCACCAACACCTCCAAGTCCTTCTCCTCAGGGCTGCTCTCCATCCCTTCATCCCCCAGCCTGTATAGATACTGGGGGTTGCTTTGACCCAGGTGCAGGTCTCTGCACTTGGCCTTGTTGAACTTCATGATTTTCACATGGGTCCACATCTAGAGCCTCTCCAGGTCCCTCTGGATGACATCCTGTCCCTCAGGCGTGTCACTGCAACACTCAGCTTGATGTCGTCATCAAGAAGAGATGCAACACAACTGTACCTATCTCAAGAAGGATGGATCTCCAAAACTCCCTCTAGTCAGACCTTTATCTCCCTCATAAGGCACAAAAAAGCAGAAACACAGGGAGAAGATCAAGCCATCACCATTATGCAAACAATCCCAGAACACATGACAACATCGCAGACTGGCAGGGGAATACTGACAGTTTATTTCACAGAGCATTGCAGAGTTTATTTTGGTCTAGGTCTATTTTCATCAAAAAAGTATAATTCTTTTAAAAAAAAAGGTAGCAAATATTCAGGACGATAACGGTAACAGTCAGTGCATTACGCATAAAGTTTGTGTCTCATCATAAAAAAAAGAAAGAAAGAAAAAAGTGAATTGTGAAAACAACTCTTTGTTGGATTGCTTTTAACAATTCCAAGCTTTTAAGCACTTGACCTTTCAATAAAGTCATCTCCAAGGATAAAAACAGAACATGCAGGTGATTATCAACAGATGCTGAGATTTAACAACATCTCTCACTTGGCAATGACAATCCACCAGGAATGTTTCAATACAGCACCACAGTAAAGGGAGCAGCAACTTTGTTCTCAAAACCCTTCAAATCCACCAAAATCTTGCAATTCTGCAGAAAAAACACAGTGTGTTTCACAGACTTGAGAGAGTACCATATAGAAGGACAGTATTTGGGGGAAGGTAAGAGGGATCGTGGACCAGGGTCTTATTCCACTTACATTCATAAAAACCCAGGGTAGATGCAAACGAACTAAAGTCTTGCATTTCACTGCTTAGGATGTGCTTATCAAAGCATCACAATTCACATTTTCATTATTAATAGGGGTATTTTTCTCTTACATTGATAAGTTGGCCACTTCTGCCCCCAGTTCTTACACATTAAGCCCAAGACTTCAAGGTTTCAAAACGCTACCGGAGTACAGCTTATAAAAAAAAATAGAGCAGATTAATGCTGCCAAAACAAGAACAAACTGCTCGAGGCTGCTTTTATCGTGGCTTGTTTCTGGCCTTTCCAAGCCTGCTTTGTGCGTTGAATGCGATGCACATCAGCATCTCGTAGACCACCTTCTCTTCTGCAAGGTGACTTCTCCCAGCCGCTCATGGGCTCCGCAGCCTAGCTTGGCCAGCACCCAGAGACTAAGACTCAGCTCTCATTCCCTCCATGGTAAACATCTTTGATGGTCCCATCACTTTCAAGGCAGTGCACACCAAGCTTCAAAGAAAGCTTGCCATCAATGGGATTTCCCACATTGTGTCGAACAAGATCCAGTAAGGAAGGGAGCAACCCAACAGCAGAAGGCCATGGGGACTGAGCCAAGACCCATTCACCGCTTCAGCAGCCTTCCGGCTGGCTTCAGCTGCCTTGGGAACCAGCTCCGTGCGAAAAACGGAGTGACCCAAAACCAGGCTCCTCTCCACGAGGCCTTGAAGGTCAAGAGCAGAGAGCTGAGACCGCCCTTGGGCTGGCCATGAGACGTTTCAGGGAGGGAATAAAACGCAACCATCATTTACTTGGTTTCTGAGTTTTGTTTTGGCTTGGTTTTTTTTTTTCTTTTTTCTTTTTAACCTCTGGTCTAGGATTTTGGTTTAAAGCCTTTTTCATTGGAAACACGCTGATGAGAGCTCTTACCTTCATGAGCCTGTCAGCATCCGCTGCAAGACCGTCACTCCTTTGGAGGACGCAAACATGCAGCTTTTAAAGATCCTGCTTACAAAGCAAGGAGGAAAGGTCTCCTTGCAGAAATAAATTACACTCCGGGGCTGCTTCACCTTCCAAACTATTTACAACTCCTTCACCCATGGGCATCTCCTTGGCCCAGAGCAGGGGAAGCTCACGCTGCACCATCACCTCCTCTTCCTATGCGGGTGCAAGGACAGGGAAGCAAGGAGCGACTCCAAATGCCACGTGGAGTGGGAGGCACTTTAGCCAGATCTGAGCAGTGATGGTGCCCATGGCATTGCTTTTTGCAAGCCACCCGGGCTCCCGACAGAGCCCAACTCAGGGAGAAGATAGAAAGAAAGAAAAAAAGGGAAAAAAAAATTTTAAAAATGAAAGCATTGCTGCCAGCAGAGGCCAATCTACAGCCAACGCTCAGGATTTGCCTTCAAGATCGTGGTGGAACATTTCCAGAAGGCCATTCCCCTGCGAGCAACTGGGCTTTGGGGAAGGAGGAGGGGACAGGGAGAAGGTGCCCAAGTGACTGAGCCAGTGCAACCCCTTCCCTGGCTCGGAACTTCAGCAGGGAAGAGCCGTGCTATATCCTCTCCTAGGAAAGCTTCTCTCCTCCAAACAGCCTCCTGTTGCATTAGAGCTAAAACCTCATTGCCCAGGAAAGGGGGAAAAAAGGGGAGGGGAACAACAACAACAAAAAAACCCTAAGAAAAATGACACTTCACAAGAACATCACAATGTTCAGCTACACAGTCGCTGCACCAAGGGAAGGAGGGGAGCAGGGCAAGGGGGAGAAAGGGGAGACACGTCCAACGTGTTCATCCCAGAACCCCCCCAAGGGGACTCAGGCTGCCACATCAAGATTCAAATAACTTCAGCCGTTAGGGTCGAGGATTTAATGAACACGGTATTTCCACTCATGCCCTGAAAAAAAAAATTACACTCAAAAAAAAAAACCAACCCCAAAAGAGACAAAAAAATTCAGTTTTTTCTACATATTTACAAAAATAAGCCCCTCCAACCACACAACCAGGGAGGTGGAGCAGCCAGCAATGGGGTATGGGAAGGGGTCTCTGCCCAACCAGCAGTTCCTCACAGGTTCCCATCCCGCAGCAAGCAGGAGAGCACAGCTCTCACTGCCGGAGCGAACGCGGGGGACGCCACGCGCCGGGGTTGGACTGGAGCCCCTCAGTTCATCCTCAGCTTGGTGTCCCGATGATCCGTGGGGGTGACCATCTCGTTGGCATAGCCATTCTCGGAGCAGAGAGACAGCTCGTCCGTGGTCTCCACGCCGTTGTTGATCTCTGGGGAGGGTATGGAAGGGAAGGGGGAACATATCGTCACAGCGGTGCAAGTCCCAGGAGCCCCCCCCACCATGGACAGGGAAACTGAGGCACTGAGCAACCATGCAATTCCAGCACATGGGATCTATTTGATCCTTCCGGGATTTCACCCTGGGTTTAGTAATGCTGCACCCATTTAAAACCAATTCTGAGCAGCATCTACCTCCAAATAAGAGCTGACCTCTAAATTTCAGACCTTGACAACCCTGACACCATCAGAGGCAAAACTGGACCCCCCATACACATGGATGCTATGTCACAGGTTGAGTTACTCATCTGCTAGAAAAGGGTGCAAAATACCTGAACTTATCTACCCAAATGGCCATTTTGGAAAGTGGTAGACTCCTATAGTCACTGGTTTCACTGGGGAAAATGGGCAACCACTAATGTTTTAATTCTAAACACCCACCCTAAGCAAAAACATGTGTTTCAGATACAGAAAAAATTAATATATATGCCCTGCCTCTAAGGATATTTTATGTCTAGGACATGCTGGGGAGGCTTAATTCTGCTGTGACCAACTGCTTTCCCTCTCTGGATTCCCTGGATTTACACCTCATTTTCATCACCTCTGGAGGGCAGAATCAGGCCCGCATTTCACACAATAAGCTCTTTGAAGCAAGAGTTGTCGTTTTGCTGTGTATGTGCCCAGTACAATAAACCCTGCTCCCTGCTGGAGGTCTCTAGCCCCTAAATACAAAAAAAGGAAACCCATAACAAAGCTCAAGGGGAGATTATATTCACAGTCCTTCAAACATGAGTTTTCCAGCTTCACGCACCAACTTTAATCTTTTAAAGCTAAACGTTTCCCTCTTTGTACACATTTCTGAGATCTTTCTTAGACGTGGGGTCAGATGTTCCAACACAAATTAACGCTGGGAGAAGCACAAGGATATTAGGAACCCCTCAGTCCACACGGCCATTGAATTCCAGGTCTATCCCAAACTCATCACCACTATTTGTGATGACATATGCCGTTATTTTATTGGATTTTGTAACTTTTGACATGACAATTCAGAGCAGAGATGATGTGGGACATTATGAGAGCTGCATGGAACAACTTGGGAAGTTAGACACGGGATTTCTCAGCAAATGAGTACTCAGGCGAGCACCAGTTTGGGATGGATGAGCCATGACCATATCCCACAAGTGGTTCAGTGCGGCAGGGTCAGTCCAGCCACCCTGTCCCACCAGCAGATGATGACACCCGTATCAAGACTACTTCCTCCACCAGCAGAGAGCAGGGGGATAGCTGAGGGATGGAGTAAAGGGCTCTGACCGACCAGCCCCATCCGTACCCGAGAAGATCAGCTTCTCCTTCATGATCTTGACATCCCGGCTAGACCGGCGGACAGCAGCACTGAGCATGATCTGCTCCGGGTTGTAGGTCCTGATGCTTCCTAGGCGCCACCTGCAAGACAAGAGGGGGATATCAGGGGCTGGTCTCTCCAACCATGGGAGCATCATCAAGGCAAGTGGCCACCAACAGTGTGGAGACCAAGTCCCAGAGACCCTCACGCCTTTGCTCCCTTGCACCTATGTAACCCCGCATGGTAGAAGGATGTTCAGAGATGAGTATGTTATCTCAGAGGGGTACAGACATACAAGCAGGTCATCTTTAACCATGTTGAGCATCCTAATTCCGCTAATTTCACCAAGGAGTGCAGATACCCCTCTCTATCACATCAGCTACCCAACTGCCCTAAGGAGGAATGGCTATTTTGACTATTTTGACTCTTAGGGTTGGAAAGAGGGAACAAAACGAGAGACCAAGCCAAGTAAAGAAACAGTAACCTTTTCCTCACTGTGTGACATGCTCACCCTTGTGGAAGAAGAGAGCTCAAAGACAAATTAAGGTCTCAAACCTAAGATGCAACAAAGACACTGTCCCCACACAGGTAGCTGTCACGTACGGTTCCTCTGAACGTGATTTCTCCCAGAACCCTTCCCTCCCCAAATGCCAGGTCTTTCCTTAAATGCTTCTACCCAAAACCCACACTTTTTAAGCCTTGATGAAACTCAGTGTTCACCAAAAGTTTCCAACGCATAAACAACATGAGGCTGATGGGAACTTGGCTCGACGTAAAATTAGCCAGACTTATTCTCATTACTGAATGCATGTAAAGAAAATTACTGTTGTTGATAATAAGCAACGGCAGCACATTCAAGAGGGATTTTGCTTTTAAAGCTGTTTTTCAGCTTGAGAGCACCCCTGTAGCAGACTCTCAGCTGCAGAGCTGCTGGCACCAGGAGTGAAACGTGGGCAGCTGCTGCTGCAATAGGGGAAAACAGGGCTTGGTGGGCTCAGACAAAGCAGCTGTACCCAATATCCCATTGCAAAGGGATGTTATTTAGTCCAGGCTTTCATAGCCCACACCCCACCGATTTGTCCTACCTCCTGACCACAGAGGAAGGCTTTCAAGCAAATCACATTCTCCTTACCAGGGATGCCGTTAGACTATTTGATGGAGAAACAGCAGGAATTTAGGGTGGTTTATGGGGCTTCTGATCTTCTGGCACCATCTAGTGGCTCACCCACACAAGAGAAAGCGACTTTTTTTTTTTTTTTTAAAGATGACAACCACCACCTCTTAAATTTCTAACCCCCAACCAGCCCCAGGAGCAGAGGGTTTGAGGAGCCCCACACATCCCCAGCCTGGGTCCACAGCATCATTCTGACAAAGCAACATCCACAAAAGAGGTTCTGCAACTTCTCCAAGAAAATCTAGCTGACGTCGCTTTCATGGGGTTTCCATCCCCTTCCCAAATCCCAGTGTGTGACACCGCACCATCAGGCTTTGACCAGGGTAAGGATGAAGGCAGATGCTCTGCTACAGAGAAAAGAAGGGACGGGATGGCAACACGACACAACTCACAGACCCATGGACAGAAGCAACACAGAGGAAGCACAAGCAGGCAAAGATATTAAAGTATAAAAAAAAATTAAAATAAAACCCAATATTTTTTTCCTATCATCATCATCTAAGCTGAGCCACTCTGACCTGGAAGATGACCATTTTTGCCCTTAGTGTCCCATGCAGGCAGATCCCACTAAGGTCAATGTGGTTGGAAGCGCATAGGATCTCATGGGATAAGACCCTCCTTAAACTATAATCAGGACCAAACCATATTGCTGCAACAAGTCTTTTCTTGGCTGACAACATCAGCATTTTCAGCATCAGGCTGGGTTGCGCAGCCAAAAGGCATGATGATCGCTTGCCCATAGGTCCTACATGTCCCATGGAGGACATGGGCTATTTTGAGGCATAGACAGCCCAGCTTCAAAGGGGTGCAGGGACCAAGGGCTTTTCTCCTCCTCCCAAGAGGAACGTCTATTGCTCTCTGCTCCCCATCTTGCATGGTGGCTGTGGCCAGACCCAGGGTGGTTAATTATGCTCGAGGGGCTGATGATTCCTCTCACAAGGGTGCATTGCTCTGATTGAACAAGCTAGGAGAAGGTGACCACATTTTTCAGGGGTACTTTGAAATACCCTCTTAGAAGAGCCACCAGTACATTTAATCACAACGCAACTCCAACATCATATGAAATACTCTCTGCTGTGCTCGGTAGCCTTTGGGTCTCCAGAAATCTTGTTTAATAGAAAAGAGCACCTCTCCTACCACCTTGGACTCTGTTGTGATCGGCCACGTTTAGGACAGCAGCGTGCAAAAAGGCCAGACAGACAGCAGGTAGGTCTTGTTCTGGGAGGTTGGCATCAAAGTGGACCAGACGGACACGGGGTGGGAACAGACTAAAAAATACTGGGACAACAACACAGAGACAGCAGACACCATGTTAGGGCCACAACCGGACCCTTGGTTTGGAGGGGAGAAGCAAAATGGCAGGGAAAGGGGATGGGAAAGTGGCAGGGATGGGAGAAAAGGGGGTTGATTGGTACCGAGGTGATAAGATGGAGCGAGCAAAGAGCCAAGCCAGCCACAACCACAGTCCCCATCCTGTGACTGCTCTTTTCTAAAGCCTGCCCACCTCCTCCATGCCTGTCTTCTCCTTACCACGACCCAGGGAGCAAGGGGAAGGTGAGAAGGAGAGAACACCCAACCTCCCTGCACCCATAGAAGGGTTCAGCCTGGCCCCAAAGCGAGGTCCTGTTTTGGGGAGCTGCCACGAAGACGTAACGTTGCAAGTCCAAGGTACCTTGTGGAGCAGGCAATGCTTGAAGGTGGCCAACACCGACCCGGTGAGTGGGAAGAGGGAGAGGGGCAGATAAGCACAGACAGGGAGTAGCCAAGTCGTCAGAAATACAACCCCATGGCACACAGCGGAAGGAATGGAGAAGGTAACACGTGAAGAGTTTGGTCAGAATATGGACGCAATGAAGGCTTTACTGCAGAAAAGCAACAGCGTTTCCCTCCAAGGGGATAAGAACGACTGGTGAGAAAGCAGCCCATACGAGGAGAAATCTGAGTTTCCAATTGATGGCACTTCGAATCCAGCATCCCAGGCTCATTCTCTTCCTGTGTGCAATGCTATTTATTTTCACACTGCATTTCCAGTTTCAGAGTGGTGTAACTGGGAAGAGACTCCTGAAAGATGTCAGGCTCCGAGTGCAGCAATTGATGTACCAAACCTTTCCAGCTGTTAGCTTTACAAATTCATTCCCAGGACTCAAAAAGTACTGCTTCATATAATTGAACAGGTTACGTTATTTTCTTTAGAATTGGCCAATTTAGAAGAGGTTGGTCTCAAAAACCCCTGGTAAATGCAGAAGGGAAGGGGATGTTTTGCATGGGATTATTTCCATGGAGAAAGCATTACATCCACTGGGAATTTCCCAATTACAACACACTGCAGGACCCTCAGAATAGGGCTGTTTTGAAAGGCAGTGACTTGGATCATTGTAACGGATGGTCAGATTGCCTTCAAAACATCCACCGGCTTCAGCATCAGGCTCCTGTAGTGCTCATGACTATGGACTATGCAACGTTCAGCCTCTTATGGTCCCCCCTGTAAAGCCAGATGTTTGAAAGCACCGTGGAAAAAGTGTGTCCTGCCCTGTCCATCTGCAGTGAAGCCATAGCAGAGAGGGAGAAAGAAAGAGAGAAAGGAAGGTTGAATGAAAAAAAGAGAAAGAGGAGGAAAGCACCAGAATTACCTGATCATGTGATAGCTGTGAGATGCCAGAATGCAGCAGAGAGAGAAAGAGGAGGAACATGCACAACAGTCAGAGCAGTAAGAAAATAAACAAGGCAAAGAGGCAAAAAAAGATAGGTTAGAAGTCATCACAGTTGGTATTTCCCTTCCGGAGAAGCTGCCATGATCCTGTCACCGGGGCTGAAGCAGAACAGCAGGAGCAATCCCTACCCACGGCTACGAAGGAGAGACAAGCCATGCGTAGGAGAGAGGACGAGCACATCGAAGCGGTGGCTCTGTTCCCACCCGCCCCCTCATCCTTGCATGAAGGAAGCAGCTCTGTTTTGCCCCAGAAAGGACTTGGGAAAAAAAAAAAACAAAACAAAACAAGAAACCACAAACAAAAAAACTAAATAAAACAAAACAAAAAACCAACCACAACATTGAAGGCCAAATGCCAAGCCCCATTTCCCAGAGCTGAATCACATCAGCAGGTAGTAGCTGGGCAATTCTGCTGTGATTTGTTTTTGATATATCCTCAATGCTTTTACCAATTCTTTCATGTGGTGGAGAAACTGGAAGGAAATGGGTCTCTCCTGCACAAAGCTCTTGGAAGAGCAAGCCCTTTGCTGCAGAAAGTCCAACATCTGGTGCTAGAGTTTCTCTTTCTTCCTTCTACTGACTCAGGGTTGAGTTGTCCCAAGGAAGCGATCCAAAGGAAGACATTTGGCCCTGCTATGATGGGCCCACGTGGCCAGAGCTCTCTGAGCAACTGCCTTTCTATGCCAGGTCCAGATGTTGGGCATGGAGCTCAGCACTCCAGGTTGATGGACGCTGGGGAAAATTGGTGGCAATTTCCAGCTCTTCTTACCTGTATCACACTTACATAGAGAGTGGAAGAGAAATGCTGCAATAATGCTTTCCTTCCTTACTCTGCTTCCTCTTGCCTTACTCCATCAAACCTCTTCCAAACTGGAAGAAATTCAATATGTGCAGAGAGAGTAAGAGTCCAGCTATTGCAAAGTCCACGTAGCTGCAACTTCTCCCCCTTTCCAAACGTGCAACATCTCACTCTGCTTGGGGACCTACAGTTCCCATTCAGCAGTTTGAATCAGTTTAATTTCATCAGCCTGTGGTCTCCCGGGTCTGATTCAGGGAAGCCTTCTAAAACTGACTTTGGGAGATGGTGCAAAAGACTGCAAACACCTCATCAAGTTGGCCTTCAAATTCTGCTCTTCAGAGAGGTCAGTCCCTGCCTCCAGACTCCCCTGCACATTTCTGTGTTTTACAGAGAAATACAGGGTCTAAAGAGCAGGAACATCTCTATTAAACCAACTGATGAATTTGAGGGAGTGGAGGCAGCTTCCAGACAACACAGCCACAATGCCCTTCTGGAGGAAGGGTTTAATCAGCCACAATTCAGATCACAAGACTTCTTAGAAAAATTTTGATCTCATCTCAGTCAGTGGTTTCATTAACTGTTGGGAAATCTAATCTGAGAGAAGAGTTTTGAATCTGCTGCTCACTCCATTATCTCATGCTGGAACTGGGGACCCACTGGGCACGGGTCTACCAGCGTGGGACTGTGCGATTCATGAATTTAGACATAATCATAAACAGACCCAACACGTGGCCTGAAGTCAAATCCATAGCAGCTGCTGGCAGGAGCAACAGCTTACTGTAACACCGCAAAAATACCCGGGTAATTCTTCACCCAGGGGAAGGAGAGAGATTGCTGCAAGCAGATGATCTGGGACAATGCGACAGCGAAATCATTGGCTCATGAGGCTGAAGCGAATTAAATTGGTGCTCCTAACATGAAGCATTTCGAATATCAAGAAGGAAGGAAAGTGTAGGTCCCTTGATGTCTCTAGGACAGTTGTTTGTGCATGCCAAAGCAGATGAGATTATAGAGCCAGGGGAAAAGGGGATGCAATTTCAGAATGACAGATTTTCCCAGGAGAAGGCTGCTGCTGCTCGCTGGAGGGAGCGCATCTCTCTCTGAGGTCACGCTTTTCCCCAGAGAGGGTGATTACACTGTCACCACTGACAGCTAAAATGCCTCCTAGAAGAAAAGGCACATCACTGGGACGACACTGTGGTTTCCTCGTGTATAATCAAGAGGAGGGTGGCTTGGCCAACTCTGCCATTAGGAAGTTGATTTACCTCCTCCTGATTTATCAGTGTCTTAACTTGCCCTGCTCCTAGGTTTTATGAACGACATCTGTTTTCAGGGACCCTGACTAACAGAGAGGCTTCTGCCTTGATCTCCCTTTTCTTTGGAAAATGGAGAGGCTTTCTCTATGCATCAAACTAAGCAACTGATTTAATTTGCTAGATCATAATATGTGTGCAAGCACAAGGTCCTGCGCAAGGGTCGGGACAATCCCAAGCACAAATCCAGGCTGGGTAGAGAATGGATTGAGAGCAGCCCTGAGGAGAAGGACTTGGGGGTGTTGGTGGGTGAAGAGAAGCCCAACATGGCAATGCTCACTCACAGCCCAGAACCACCCCCCCACAGCCTGGGCTGCATCCCCAGCAGCGTGGGCAGCAGGGCCAG
>VYZM01010542.1:0-20621 GCA_013398915.1 Dromas ardeola | reverse complement strand
AGCTGAGATGTGAGGCAGAAATTCTTGGCTGTGAGGGGGGTGAGCCCCTGGCCCAGGTTGCCCAGAGAAGCTGTGGCTGCCCCATCCCTGGAGGGGTTCAAGGCCAGGTTGGACGGGGCTTGGAGCAACCTGGGCTGGTGGGAGGTGTCCCTGCCCAGGGCAGGGGGGTGGGACTGGGTGATCTTTAAGGTCCCTTTCAACACTAACCATCCTATCAATATTTCTATTTCTTCATCCAAACAGGAACAAACAGATTTAAGATAACTATGACATGTTCTTTTTGAAGACTGTAATGGTGGAATCTCAAAACACGGCTTCTTCTTCCTTTAAAGCATTATAATCTCTTTCTCAACGTTCGTTTCCCTAAAGTATTTACAGTTTCTCTCCCACACACATTTTTGAGTGGAACAAGGCATCTATCTACTATTTTGAGATCTCTCATTTTTCTTAAAAAGTAGTGACTTCATCCAATTCAATGTCACATCTCAGAAGTGGAATTATTGTTCGTAGTCTTTGTAGGGATTTTTAACAAGCAGTTTCCCTGCTATTGCAATCCAAGCGCCTGCAGAGCTTGGTGCTCCTCTGTCCCATCTCCACCCCACGTTCCGAACAAAAAACACACACCACAAATACGTGAGAATCGAGCTGTACCAATGCTACTTACTTCTGGAATATAAAAACTCCTACAATTACGATAAATGAAATGAGATCAGATGTAATCCAGATTAGGTGGTACTCGTCTGGAGGCTGGAAGACAAAAAGCAGAAGCAGACCTTAAACCTTCTGGTTTGTACAATCACAGAGAGACCACACATTGCTGAAGTTACCACCAGGGCAGAAAGAAAAGCACAGAGCTGCAGGTGTCGCACATAAATCACAACGTTTATGACATTTCTAATGCTAGCCTGTCACCCAAAATGATGTTATCAGGAAAAACCACAAATGGGAACAATTTTAAATTCTCCCTCCTTTCATGTGCTGAAAGTTTCCTATCTCGGCTGTATTGTATATGAATATTTCTGTGCGGTTCAGAGACTCAAAGTGCTATGGGAGTTTTCAGAGAGTTTACTGGCTATATGATGGGTAAGGGATGGTTGGTCTCTGGTTGTTCCTTGTCCAACAATGGGGTAGCCAATAGAAAAACTTGTCCTCGTTTGGTATTAAAAATGGGCGAAAAACCATTTTTTTCAGCAGCCTCGCCAAAAACAGAAGCCAGGTTTGCTGGTTCACCTGTGTGCCTGCTTCTCCAGCTACTCACCACGTCTGGGAAGGTGTTTTTTCCATTGGACAAAAATGGGAAAATCATATGGGTTAAATGGGGAATGCAACGTCCAAGGCTCCCAAACCCTTTATGGGGAGATACGGGGCCACCTGAAGGAAGGGATTGTCCAAGAGGAGCATCAATCCATTACCATCTCAGACAAACAGAGGGTGAAAACTCTGAAGCCCAAGAGCACGTTGAACCCAACCAAACCTTCCTGGAGAAACCCTCTAGCTCTATGGTTCCAGTGGTCAACGGCCACCTCTACAGCCCTTCAACTGCATCCCCTCCTTCCAGGGGTTCACAGCACCTTCCCAGGCATCCTACTTACCATTAGCCAGATGGGAAAAGGCACCTTGCGAAGGACGTGGGAGCTGTCGGAGGTGACCGACTGGACGCCGGCGCACCACAGGATGGAGTATAGCCAGGGCTCGTTCACAGTGTAGAGATTCACGCTCAGGTTGGCCATAGCGTAGTCCCTGCCAGGGGACAGACAGGGCGCAATGTTAGGCCCCCAGCAAACGTCAGACCCTCACCTCCAAGAGGAGAGCTCTCACCATTAGCCACCAATGTAATCATGGCTAGAATTATTTGGTTTGAATTGCATGAAGTGGGTGGTTTTTAACAGGGCATGGTCACTTCATGAGCAACCCAAGGGCATTGCAATCAAATGGTTTGAACTTGAAAGCTTTCTTTGCCTCTTGGATGCTATCTAACCCAGGCCACAGACCATCTCAGATACTTCCTCATGAATGATGGACAAAGCATGTTTTTGTAACAACTGCCTCATCATGTTGACGTAAAATTAACATCTGGCTCAGATGCCTGTAACACTTCATAGGCAATTTACTTAATTAAAACCTGTCAGACTGCACGTCCAACATCATGCCCTTGCTTTGGGGACAGTAGCAGAGTTACAGCTTCCAGTCTCCTGAGGTCATTTTCCAAGAAGCTAAAGCTGCAAGCTGGGGTACAACAGCTGTCAGCAACAAACCAAGCACTGATAGTGGAGTCCCTGTACCCATACAATTTGCATAAATTGCTCTGTTTCCTTATCTACAAAGCAGAAGCATCACTAATCTCCAGCACAGAGATTAATCCTAGCAATTTATTGTCTGCAAAGCACTTTGAGGTGGGAGGCCACTGTACAAGATGTGGACATTTCAAAGCTCACAACGTGATCAAGCTGCTCAAAAGGCTAAGGGATTCTCATGGGCAGAGGTGGTCGCAGCAATGTTACATCCAGATGCTGATTTTTTGGGGAGGATTGAGAGAACCGTGTTATACCAGGGCTTGTTGAGCCTGCTTTGGCTCGTGCTGCAGGATTGGGCTTTAGAAGGCTAGCAGGGTTCAAGAAAGACTCAAGTGGCAGTTCGCATTTTGGAGACAGCCGAGGTGGGATTGATGAGAGATTGGGGCCGATGAGCTGGGATAGATGAGAGACTGGGCATATGGTCCCCTCCATGAGACAGAGTAAATAGGTAGGGGAAAAACAGGCAGGAATTATCCTGCAGGTAAAGCACAGACTTGCTTTTAAGGGCGAGCAACTAGACTGATTGCTGGCAGCCATGGAAAGCCACTACTGGATTACAATAAATAGGACCATGTTCTCAAGCAGCCCTGGGCCCAGTTGTTCCCTACTCCCAGCCCAAACGTATAGCAAGACAAATCCTTTGAAGAGACTTTTCTTCTGCAAACCTCTTTCATTTTCAAGTATCTCTTTGGGGGAAAAAAAATAAAAGTTAACTCTAAAAAATATAAAAGCTGCACTAGAGACAATCCGCCCTTTCCGAGAAGGGACAAAGCTGGGAGCTAAGTCACTGCATGGTTCAAACACAGGCTCAAGCAGGAGAGGAACCCCACGCTGTGCCAGTCTCATTAAAGAGGAGACCTGACCAGTCTAAATAGCTGACAAAGGACAGTAATGAAACGGGTGAATTCTCTGCAAAGAGAAATTTCTGAAAGCATATCCAGACTTTGGACTAATCAAAATTCTGCGGCGGCAACTCTGGAGCCGATGAAGAGAAGCAAAGGGCAGCTGCTAATGAGGATAAGACAGCACTTGGAGGTACTCAGTGTGAAAAGCCTTCACTTTTTCCAGAGCTAACAGTGCAATAAGAATCAGACTATTCGTATATTTGTGTTTCAAAAAGGATCATCATATACTGAATTAGCATGTAGAGTTATTAGAGTCAGCTGTTTGCTCCCGGGAACAGCCTGGATTCTGGGTGATGGGTAGGGACAAGCTTGCACAGCTCAAGCTTTCAAGAGCAAATCCATCTGAAAAGATACCTCTATGCAGATAAGACAGCCCGGGATAATCAGAAAAGATGCTGCTGGGCCAGGGACGCACCCACCATGGAGCACATGGGCTACCACGCGGTGTCCAAACCAAGGGCTGTACCTGACATCCTCGTTCGTGACCTTGGTGTAACGCAGGTTGAGTTTCACGATGCCCTTCTCCCTCATGCGCTCTGCGTCCAGCTTGAGGCCAGAAGTCTGCTGGAAACCCGGCGCAATCTGTCTGACCAGCTGCCTCTCCATGTCCGGCAGCCACATCACCTGTGGAGGGAGCGAGGCAGAGGATGGCTATGGCAAAGACAATTCACAGAGCTGGTGACACAAGACAGCCAGTTTACACCAAGCCAGAAGCAAAATCACGTGAGAGTGTGTCTCAATTGTCATACAAATTATCTATGAGACACCTACAATCTCCCACATCTCTATTCATTTCAGGATTGTCCATGAGCCCAGAGGGCTGTAACACACAACATCTTAGAGGTGAAAAGGGTTGAGATACAAAGGGATCAGGCCACGGGCTCATGAGAAGAGACATGGTATATCCTTGCAAACCTGTCCTCCCCGCCCAATTCAGGGCACAGAGAGAACTAAGGACATGAGGCTGAAATTGACAGTGCGGACAGGACATGCAAGAGAAGCCTCCCATGATCCCATAGCTAAGACTTTTTCCACTTCTTTTTATCAGGGCTACATCTACTCCAACCCAGGGCAGGGACTTCCCTAAGTTCATACCACACTTTGAAAGCGTGTCAAGTTAATCACTGTTAACGTGCTCAGCTGCCAGATGTAAAGTGGATGAGGAACCAAGCCGGGCAGTTCTTCAGCTTGTGCCATGCAGAGGCTGGGCCCAACGAGATGATCTCAGCACTGCTTTAACCCACGTTTAATAACTCCGTGACACTCCTCTACCAAAGCACCAGAGCAGCACAAATGCAGCCATAAGCATTTTCAATAGGGAACCATAAAACCTGGGTGAGAATCATAGAATTGCCTAGGTTGGACGGGACCTTTCAGATCATCGAGTCCAACCATCAACCTAACTCTGACAAAAACCATCACTAACCCATATCTTTAAGCCCTATGTCTTTTATATATCACTTCACAACCCCACATGTATGTTTCAATTATTTTTCTCCTGCTCTCCATTCCAATATCCAAGGATAAGACAGCATGGTCCTCCCTTGGAACTAGCCAAGCTGGCCAAGGCTTGTGGATAACACCGTCATTGCAGCCACATAGTTAATTGGGAATTGGGTGGCAGCGCCTGTCATTAGAAAGACAGATGGAAGCTAAAAATAACTCCTCCTGGGCCCATCACTGTACAAGTCAGTGCTGAACTTGTCTGTGCATGCAGATTCACTTAATTGGTACAGATGCAATATCTAAGCTGCGAGTGAGGTAGTCATTCCACTTGCCAGCCTCACTACGCTATTTTCAACCGGTCCGTATTCAAGGAAGAGCACAGGACAAGTGAAAGGACCAGATTTCCTTCCCAAGACAGATCACGAAGAAGTTTTCCAAGGGCCACCCAGAGTCCCCAGGTCTGGTGGCCATCTGACACATGGGAAATGGTGCTCTCCCTCCAGAAGAGATGATTACATCAGAGGGAGCTCCTGATGGGCTGGGTGAAGATCTATACCTTGTGGTCAGAGAGAACGCTGCTAACAAGACTGGCGGGGCTCTGATTGCAATTAAAATTAAAACGCTTGGCATAAGCCAGCAAGAACAATTCTGGGGCAGAAATGAAATTCTGGAAGAAATCTCTGCATATACCTAGCCCTGCAGGTACATAGACCTCCTTCTGCTGAAAACCCCTTATCTCCAGGACACCCATTTCTCCTCCGAGTAGAAGCTGAGTCAAGGCTGACACAGTTGCTCAGCCCAGGGAGAAGGATTATTTAAAAACAAGGAGAGAGAAGGAGACTCCTTGGAAGAGGGGTTGGACTAGATGACCTTTAAAAGTCCCTCCCAACCCAAACTATTCTATGATTCTGAGAGGAAGGGCTCTCTGCTGCTTGCAACTGGCCTCCAGGTCTCAGCCTCTTCTCTCGTGTCTGAGGCTCTTATCAGGGAAGGGACCTCAGGAGATCTCTACTCCAACACAAACCAAGGCCAGCACTGATTTCAAACAAGGTTCCAGGCTTTTTCCAGTTGCATCTTGAAAAGCTCCAAGGATGGAGATCCCTTAGTCTCTCCTGGCCCCTCTCAACATTTGTCTGCCATCACAGGGAAAACTAATTTCCTTATATCCAGTGAAAACCTTTCCTATTCCAATTTATGACGATTCTTTCCCATCCTCCTGACATGCAGGTCAGTGAAGAGCTTTGGTCCAAGTTCTCAACAACGTTCTTGCCAGCACTGGAGAGCTGCTCTTAGGTGTCCACAAAGTCTTTTCTTTTTCAGGATGAAGGGACTCATTTCCCCTCAGCCCCTCCTCATATATTCAGCTCCTTGACCAGTTTAGTGGCCTCTGAAGGACTTGCCCCAGTTTACCAACATCTGTCTTGTACTGGTGAGCCCCATACTGAACACATAATTGCCAAGTAAGGGGAATAATCACTTTCCTCCATCTACTAGCTATACTGCCATTAGCACAGTCCAAGATGCTATCAAGCCTCTAGGACCACCAGCCTGGAGGCAAAGCCCTCCCCAGTACGACTTCTTGGCGTGAAGTAGCATTTCAAATCAAGTGTTCAAATGGATCAAATGAGACACTTAAGGATTCAGGGAACCCATGAAGAGGGCAATTTTGGAAACGCCACCAACCCCACAGAACTCACAGCCTGTTGTCGAATTCCTGATGCCAGAATGGTTTCCAGGGTGATGTTGATGTAAGTGCTGTAGTAGGGATGAGCTGGTGGCAGGTCCTGGAAGTTCAGGATGAGCGATGTGTTGTCCTTGATCACCTCTAGCATGTCTGCCAGCTTGCAGACTGATTGGTTGGCAACTTCCAAGTAGTCAGACTTTGAGAGAGACCCGGCCGTCCAGAAAGGGTCATTCTGAAAACAAAGCACATCCCAGCATTAGTGCCACAAAGCCCAGACTTCTCCAATACAGGTGAAGAACCTTTTTGATAGCACCTTGACAACAGTGGGTGATGCTGACAGCCATGCTTGATGACCATCTTGCAGCTTGCTGAAGCTCTGTGCCTCAGTTTCCCTACCCAAGGGCAAGTGACAGATCCTTACCGAAAGCAAGGTGTGCTAGGCAGGGTCACCTTGTTTCCAGGAGGAGAGCAGAGCTATAGGGCAGTAATGTAATTTTCCAGTACAGTAAGCTAAAAATGTACTTTCTTACACTACGTACACGATCATCAAGGATTCTTCAGAATCCAAAAATAAAAAGGACCAGATGGAGACTGGTGTCAAGTGGTATCCCTCAGGGGTCCATACTGCGACCAGTACTCTTCAATATCTTCATTAATGACACAGACAGTGGGATCGAGGGCACCCTCAGCAAGTTTGCAGGTGACACCAAGCTGAGTGGTGCGGTTGACACACCTGAGGGACAGGGTGCCATCCAAAGGGTCCTGGACAGACTTGAGAATTGGGACCGTGTGAACCTCTTGAGGTTCAACAAGGCCAAGTGCAGGGTCCTGCACCTGGGTAGGGGCAACCTCCATTATCCATACAGGCTGCGGGATGGAATGCAGCCCTGATGAGAAGGACTTGGGGGTGTTGGTGGGTGAAGAGAAGCCCAACATAGCAATGTTCACTCACAGCCCATAAACTCCCCCTCAGCCTGGGCTGCATCCCCAGCAGCGTGGGCAGCAGGGCCAGGGGGGGATTCTGCCCCTCTGCTCCGCTCGGGGGAGACCCCCCTGCAGTGCTGCCTCCAGCGCTGGGGCCTCAGCACAGGAGAGACACGGAGCTGTTGGAGCGGGGCCAGAGGAGGCCCCGGAGATGCTGGGAGGGCTGGAGCCCCTCTGCTGGGAGGACAGGCTGAGAGAGCTGGGGGGGTTCAGCCTGGAGAAGAGAAGGCTCCGGGGAGACCTTCGAGCCCCTTCCAGTCCCTCAAGGGGGCCTACAGGAAAGATGGGAACAAATTTTTAGCGAGGTCTGTTGCGATAGGGCAAGGGGTAATGGCTTTAAACTGGAAGAGTGGAGATTTAGATAAGTTATTAGGAAGAAATTTTTTACTGTGAGCGTGTTGAGACACTAGCAGAGGTTGCCCAGAGAGGTCGTAAATGTCCCATCCCTGGAAACATTCAAGGCCAGGTTGCGCGGGACTGAGAGCAACCTGGTCTGGTGGGAGGTGTCCCTGCCCATGGCAGAAGAGGTTGGACTAGGTGGCCTTTAGAGGTCTCTTCCAACCTAAACCATTCTATGGTTCTATGATTATATGCCTAAAAGTGATTAAGCAGGAGCTGTGGGCTGTTGGAAGAGATGGGCTCCTGACTTAAGAACATTTGGGAATGACTGTTTCAAAGTACATCCCAAAAAGCAGCCCTCCAGATGTTCTCTCGGCCCTTCTCATCTGGCAAGCAGTAGTTTCTCTCCACTCCCAATCCCACAACCACACCTGCGGGCCAAGCAAGTTTCCATGCAGCAGCACGTGCAGCTGTAATAGAGACATCCCCATCACAACGGGTCACATCAGAACAGCAGTAAAGCTATGGTGGTTTCAGGCTTCCACCAAAAGAGCACCCAGAGAGCTTCAAGCAGCCGTGTGAAAGTGGTACCTGAGCTTGCATCACTGCAGCAATGCCTCACCGAGCCACACTCAAGCTTGCACGAGTGTACCAGAGTGCTGCAGCCCTCCTTCCAGACCACGGCTAACGCTCTCCAAGAAGGTTACCAGCCACTGGCCAGAGAGCGGCTTGACAAAAAGAAATCCCACCTGCAACCTGGCTGCATGCTGAAGGATGGGTCAAGTCCATCCCACAGCAATTCTTCCTCCCCTGCACTTCGAAGGCTCAATTTCTTGTTATTTCTTTGTAAAGACAACTGTCTCCAAAAGTAAATCAAAGAAAAAGGAATAGCATATGACACGCTGTCTTTTCTGGTCTCTTTATAACCACACCTTCGCCCTCCTGGGGGTCTTAAAGTTCTTTGTGGAGTCAACTAGCCATTAACCTTAACCAGGCATTCCACCCTTCTTCCAGCTGGTGGAAAACGCACAGACAGACTATGTGTCTTTTACACCAAGTCTAAGTTTTGTAGAGGACGGAACTAAATGTGGTTCATGGATTCTTGTTCTAGCTGCACTTCAGACCACTCCACCGAGGAGATGGATCTACACCCCTCTGTCTCAAAGAAGGTTTAGACATGAGCTTTCATCCCATGTCCATGGCTCCAGGACGCCCTCTCCATGGCCATACACACCTGTAGGAACCACTCTCCAGCGTTGAGCTTTTCCAGATCAGTCCAGTTGAACATGGAGGAGTGCTCATAGGCCCGCTCTGGAAACACTTCCTCCACATTTGTTGTTCTCCTGAGTGTCTTGTCATGCATCAGAAATGGCACTCCATCATAGCTGCAAAGACAGTACGAGGTCCCATTAAAGGTGGAGGTGCACAACCACATACACAGTACTAGAGAAATGCTCATTCCCACTCCAGCCTCTCTCATGGCTTCATATCAAAATCATTATGAAGATCTTGACCAGCTTAACACATGCCCAGCATCCCCACGACCAGTTGAAATGAGATGCACCCAGAGGAAAAAGTCTCTTAGATACCTGCTAGATGTTTGCAGTCATTCAAATGCTGACATAACCCTGTCCATCCCTCCCTCCCCCCCACTAATCCCTCAAAAATATCTAGAGTTCCAAATTCAGGTAGCTTGGACAAGAACACCCACCCTGAATGCTCATGCCAACCAAAGCTTTTGCAACGTTTGTAGCTCCCAACAACATCAGAGGTTTTCCATACCCTGTACATACAGATACACACACACAAACTATTCTCAAATTGTTAATAGTAGATTTACAAAGACTCTCAACCTATATGAGAACTTAATGTTCATGGGCTTTCAGAAAAACGCAAGGGTTCCAAGCCACCAAAATTGCTCTGAAATTGCCTTTTCCAATTGAAAATTGGTTTCAGGAAATAGCCATGCTCACATGAGTTAAGTTTGTGCATCTTAAAGAAACCGCACCTCTCACACGAAACTAAATAGCCAAATGCATGCCCGGTGGTTTTTAACCCATCTAGATATACAGAACAATGGTTCTGGGAAACCTAAAACGCTCTTTAAGCTTTTTTCCAGCCCAATTTTCTTGGATCAATTTTTGATCAGTGGCAACACCACACCGGGGCAGTGAGGGCTTCTATCAAGGGCAAGGGGGACAGTTGTCTGCACTCAGGAATCAAGATAAACCCAGCACAACCAGCCTGATTACAATGACCTTTTCCTAAGCAAGGAGCCCATCTTCATAATAGGAGACTCAGATAAGGTCTGAAAAGGAGACGGGGTTAAAATACAAAACCCATTTGAATTAGGACACAACCCGGAGCACTCATCCCCTAGAGTTGGTGGGAAAACAATGTTAGATGATGGAGCAAATGCTGCCTCAGCTTCACCATTGCCTGCAGAGAGTCCCTTATCACAAAGGTCACTGGCATCTTTATTCGCTATTTCTAGCATGCACTGTGCCAACTACTTGCCCCCCCAACCCAAAGGAACACGCTGACACAGCAATACCATGCTCAGCAGCACACCACACTGCTGCAATAAGACGGGTTTTTAATAAATACAGTTTAAAAAAAAAAAAGAAGAGACGCTAAACAACTACAGAATTAAGAGTGTGGAATGTTTAAGGGAGATAGGAGCTCAAGTATTAACATCTCACAGCAGAACATCATCAGATACTGCTAAGCCTTAACCACAGCGCAGAAATCCTACAGGGCACTTAACATTCACTCCCTTCTGTCTAATCCTTCCCCTTAGGAGTCACTCAGCACTACCCAAGGCTAACCGCAATGTATTAGCAGGCACAGGTTTGAAAAAAAATAATTCAGAGACAGAAATCAGAGCTTTAGAAGAAGAGATGTGAGAGGAGGTAGAAGATTAGAGGGGAACACGCAGCGATACTATGCCCCTGCTGCTTGAAGCAAAGTTGGCTTTATAACCAGGACCACCCAGTTTGGGTGCGTAATGAGTGGGAAGCAGGATGTGATAGGTCTGAGTGTATGTCCAAGCTGCCCACCCATGGCTGTTATGTGCCTAGAACATGGAAACATCCCCAGATGGATGTCCTGGACCCATTCATCCACAGCCACAAAGAGCATCTTTCCAAGGGATAAGGACAGCAATGGATGCCGTGCTACAAGCCCTTCCCAAAGCTGTTGCCAGCTGTGTTGATAGCTCACTTTTTGGTCTAAAGGTCATTGGAGTCTGCTTATAAGGAGACTTGGCTCTCCTAGAGAGGGTCTCAGATAACTAGGCCAATCAAGGGCACCATTTAAGCTATGGGATGCTTGGAGTGCTCCTCCGTGATGGTTGGTGAGTGGCAACATGGAAAGCTCTTGGAGCTTTTCCAGCTCTCCTCCTACCAACAGACCACTTTTCTCCTTGGTCAGTGCTAAGGGAAGCAACCGACTCAGCCACCACATGAGGCGGGTGCTCATTTGTGAGTTTGAACGGGCATAGAATCATAGGGTTGGAAGGGACCTCTGGAGATCATCTAGTCCAACCCCCCTGCCAGAGCAGGGCCACCTTAGAGCAGGTAACATGTTGTTATCACAGTTCACAACAGTTAATGAACTAACTTTTGAAAGAAGAATTGTATCACACACATCCCAATTCATACTTCATCCTTCCACAATGACCTTCCACTTCGCAGGGGGAAAAAATTCCTTTAGTTTTTATATCATTTGCTCTCAAACAATTATGGAAAGAAGCAGCAGCACCCTAACAATTAAACTTCAGAAGCACATCTTCCATCAGGCAAAAATACCCTTCCATCAACACCAACCTCCAAAGCAGTCAGGGAAAAAGAAAATATCAGCTTAGAGTCTTTCTTGTATTTACAGCTAGAACTGAGACAAACTGAGGGATCACCAAGATAAGGCATTACTGTTCCTTTCATGCCAATTCTGCCCTCTTGCACATCTATAACTCATGCAAAAAAAACACAGTTCAGAAAAGGAACAAGAATACTAAAGAACGATCACAATCCTGGAACAAATCATGGTTCTTGAAATAACACTCTCTAAATCAGCCTTGTCAATTCAGCTCAACATTGCAAGGAATGACTTTTTGACAGTCAGCAGCATCACCGGGTTCCTCCTCCTCCCCCCAGCACTAGTGATATGCGAGGGAGGGGAGGAGGAAGAGGAAGGGCTTACTCTTGGGCTGCTAAATTCTTGTGACAGTTTTGCAAGGCTGGTAAAAACCCCCATGAAGACTTGCAGTGCAATGAAGTCAGTTTGGGACCTCTGCTCTCCCTGCACCTGGGGCATCCCAGCAAAAGTCACATTTAAGCAGTTCTGTCTCTTCCCAAAGCCAGATGACTTCAAGCCAGGCTAGAAACCAGATGCTGAGTTTCACTGCAAGATCTAGGATAAACTACAGTCTTCCTGCAAATGAAGGCAAGGGGTCTGGAGCACAAGTCTTGTCAGGAGCGGCTGAGGGGGCTGGGGCTGTTCAGCCTGGAGAAAAGGACACTCAGGGGAGACCTTCTCGCTCTCTGCAACTCCCTGAAAGGAGGGGGTAGCCGGGGGGGTCGGGCTCTTCTCCCAAGGAACAGGCAATGGGACAAGAGGAAATGGCCTCACGTTGTGCCGGGGGAGGTTTAGATTAGGTATTAGGAAACCTTTTTACACTGAAAGGGGTTGTCAAGCATTGGAAGAGGCTGCCCAGGGCAGTGGTGGAGTCACCATCCCTGGTGGGATTTAAAAGCTGGGCAGATGTGATGCTGAGGGACATGGGTTAGTGGTGATTTTGGCAGTATTAGGTTAACTTTTGGACTCAATGCTCTTAAAGGTCCCTTTCAACCTAGATGATTCTATGATTCTAAGATTAGTTTCATGGCAAAGATATCCAGGTTCCCCCACCTGGACAACTTCACCTTCAATCATCATCTCAATGAAACAATTAGTTGCATCTGTGCATTACAAGTAGAGACACCTAGGAGTTATCAGATACATTCACCACAAGGGCCCTTTTCAATGGGAAAGAGCAGTAACTTCTGCATGCTTTACATGCAGAAGGTCCTGGGTTGTTGGATTGGTCTCTTCTCCCAAGTAACAAGAGATAGGACAAGAGGAAACAGCCTCAAGTTGCACCAGAGGAGGTTTAGATTGGATATTAGGAAAAATTTTTACACTGCAAGGGTTATTAAGCATTGGAACAGGCTGCCCAGGGAAGTGGCTGAGGCACCATCCCTGGAGGGATTTAAAAGACGGGTAGACATAGTGCTTAGAGATGGAGTTTAGTGATGGTTTTTGTCAGAGTTACGTTGATGGTTGGACTCGATGATCTAAAAGGTCTCTTCCAACCTAGGCAGTTCTATGATCCTAACAACCAGACACACACCAGATAGGAAAGACCCACCAGCATGGTTTGGACCATCCACAAGAAAGTCTAAGACCAACCAGCAGAGTGGCTTACCTCAGTACAACGTCAGCTTGGACTCCATACGTCTTCTGCTCCACTGCCTTCTGGAAGGACATCAGAGTGTTTTCTGGTGCCAACTAGGGGAGGGGAAAGTGCAATGAGACATTAGTTATAAGTGGAAACGTCTACGAAGCAGTGTCAGCGAGAGTGCTGGGAGAAAGGTTTAGAGATATTAGGGAGCCAAAACAATCTTGTTTTCAGATTATGTCACGTCCAGTTACACTGGAGCACCAGCATCCCCCAGTCAGAATTATATCTTACTGAAGCCTGAAGATAGCCAGTACATTTGGCTCCACTGATGGTCTTTGACACACAGGACAGCTCAATGCAGAGTCATCATGACCTGCAATACCAGAAACCCAGCTAGCTCGACGTCTGGTGCAAAATTAGTGTACGAGAGACTTGCTCAGCAGCGTGGTCCCCCAAACAGTGGCTTGCTGGAGATCCCCAGAAAGTGATTGGTAGTGTGATGCCAATTCTCTATCCACAGGTTATATCTAGAGCTTTCTAAAACACCTTAACAGTTCTTCATTATCCTACTTTTCTATGCAAACAGTGACTATAATGCCATTATAGAGGAAGAAAGTCCATAAACCAGGGTATTATCCATATCACGGAGAACAACTAGACCACAGGTTGTTGCCCACACTTTATTTCCACATCTACTCATTCAATAAAGTCATGCAATTACATCCATTACATCTAAAAATCAGTTGATTTCTCTAATAACAAGTGTTCCAGTTAGTTTTAACAACAATTTAAAAAATAGCCTTAAGCCTAGAAAATTTATCCCTATGGCTACCACAGATAAGGATTCAAATTCTATTTCAAATTCCTTCCTGTTGAATGGAGCAGATGGTAACAGAATTCGTGGTTGTTTAAAAAAATACGGTGTAAAGACAAATACTTTGTTTTTCTACACAACCAGTACAGTATAGCAAGTCCCCAAAACGTCCATAAACCAAGAACAGGCAGACCAGAAAAAAACACAACAGATAACTGTGGAGAGAAAACCTGGCAGCTTTTCTGCACTGAAACATGAACACATCAAAATAAACCTATTTTTAAAGATAATTTTCTTTTTTCCAATTTTGCTTTCAGGTTTAGAGCACCTGTAACATCCTGTTTTTCCACTCATCTCTGCCACCACCAGAACCGGTAAGTTTCCATCAAGGCACAATGAACATTCATAACCCATGATTTTCAGGAATTACTAAGGGTTTGGAAAGAGGAATAATTAAGAATAAAGGCCCAAATCCACCACGCAAGCAACATGCCAAATAAATACAAAAAACTGCTCAGACTTTAAGGTGTGTCTGAGAATCATTTGTTTTCTTATTAGCTGATCACCTTACATGCTCAGGTCAGCAAAGCTTTGGGGTAAAATAATCGGACCAAACGTCACCAACACAACCTTCACATAGCCCCGGTATCTCTCTTCTGAATTCCTCTGGCTCAAGCCTCACGTCAATACTACTTCATTTTTCTGTTTGTTCAACACAGGGGTACGTTCTCTTCCTAAAAAAGCTCCCAATCAAAGCCTGACTTGTCTAGGAGAAGACAGAGGTAACGCCCCCATCACAGCCTCTTGCACAGCCCAGCACTGGGTCACACAAGGTCGAGCTAAAAGAGCTTTTTGGAGTATAGTCACGATGCCCAGAGCTGTCAGCAGGGAGCAGCAGCCACAAAGATCTACAGATCCCATCCAGGCAGATCTGCTCCATCTCCTTGGGTTGCTTTCAGCATCTCAGCTTTCCTCTTGCAAGTAGCTCAGGTTTCCCCAGGATAACGCTGCAAGGTGATCCTCTCCGTACAGAGTAATGCTCAATATTTGCTTTCAGAGACCGCAGCAGTCACAAGGAAATAAAGTGGAGATAGCTGTGCTGGAGAAACCGAAGGGCAACGCAAGACCACCAGCCTGTCAGGAAAGGTTGCTGGGTGGATGCCATGCGAGTCCCAACTGAAGATGTGACACCACATCATGCAGCAACTGAACCCATGCTCCTATAAGCAGTCTCGCCAGGGATACAGACACACAAGGAACAGAAAAAGTAGTGTGTTGAGTTGAAAATTCTCTCTCAGGCTAAGGGAGACTGAAAAGGGAAAGCTGGACTACCTCCACCAGGTAATCAACGTAAAACCCAACGACATGGCTAGGGCGACACTGCTGTTACCCACCTACACAATGGAGAGCTCATATTGCACAAATCAGGGCTAATGAAGGCAAACAAGCATGGCTACAACAGTATTCCACCCCTGCAGAGGGGGACCAGCATAACCAAGATCTTCTCGTGTCTTACCTGTATACCAAACTCTGGCACAGCAGAATCCCAACCCGTAGAGGGCACAGGCTCTGCTGTTTGATAACAAGATTAAAAACGCTTCTTGCCTCTTCCCGGTGTATTTCAGTTTCTGCAGGGCCATGCTCAAGCTTTGCTTGGACACCATCCCTCCCGAGATGCAGCTGGTTTGAGATGCAGGGGAAGCTTTAACCCAAATGACAGGGGAGCCCCAGCCACCGCTGCTGGAGGCACGCAAAGGAAACACAGAGCCAAACAGATTGGAGGTGACAAGTCAATACGCGAGAGCCTCCCTCAGCTGCACTGGGGAAAAGTAAATTTAGACAGAGCTGAGACTGCACACAGAGGCGATAGATGAAAGCCAAATAGGAAAACAGCCTTCTGGGGCTGTAATTTGTTTGCCAGACTGGACAAATTTGGCCATATTAAGATGATAGTGATGCTCTTAGTAGATAGTGATGTTCCTAAAGGTAGTAGCGATGTAAGTAGCACTGCATCTCAGGGGCAGTGTTAAAAAAAGGGTTGCATTGAGGTAAAAACTGAGATTTTCTTTGAGTTTTAAAACTCAGTGCACTGTGACTGTCCCATCCTCAGCACTCAATGAGATGACACTGAGCTTAACCCCATGGAGAGGTGAACTCAGCCCCAGGAGCAGAATATCCCACTCCTGCCTCATCTCTAGGCCCTACAGAGCCTGCAGACCACACTTCACCCTCCAAGAAGGACAAAACTTAACTGGACTCCACCAGGGTTACAATGCATCTGCTCAGATATGAGGCATATCCATTCCTTTCCCAGGAACTTGATCCCAAACACAATTTAAATAAACTTACAAAACTCTGGCCAGATCTGTGTTGAAAGCTGCAGCTGTGCAGAGGAAGCAGCATTTTAAGACTGTTCTAAGGACAGGCTGACGTTTAAGGTCCGACAGTCCAAATACACACTCAGGAGCTGTAACGTCATCTTCGTCACACCACCACTGGAAGTCAAGAGCACCCTCTTGAAGAGCATCACAGATGGATGAACATCTCTGGCAGCTCTGAATCAGCGAACAGCACAGACGTCAGCAGAAGTTCTCTCCGTAACACCGTGCCCCACAGTGGCATAGAATCATAGAATGGTTTGGGTTGGAAGGGACTTTAAAGCTCATCTCATTCCAACTCCCTTCCATGGACAGGGACACCTCCCACTAGACCAGGTTCCCCCAAGCCCCGTCCAACCTGGCCTTGAACCCCTCCAGGGATGGGGCAGCCACAGCTTCTCTGGGCAACCTGGGCCAGGGGCTCAACACCCTCACAGCCAAGCATTTCTTCCTTATATCCAATCTAAATCTACCCTTTTTCAGTTTGAAGCCCTCATCCTATCACTACATGCCCTTGTAAAAAGTCCCTCTCCAGCTTTCTTTTAGGCACCCTTCAGGTACGGGGAAGCTGCTATAAGGTCTCCCCGGAGCCTTCTCTTCTCCAGGCTGAACCCCCCCAGCTCTCTCAGCCTGTCCTCCCAGCAGAGGGGCTCCAGCCCTCCCAGCATCTCTGGGGCCTCCTCTGGCCCCGCTCCAACACCTCCATGTCCTTCTTATGTTGACCTGTGCTCTTGGCATGTGCTGGGTAGTCTCTATAATACCACAATGCTATTACTTAACAGCCCGATTCCCACTATGGTCAGAAGCTTTTGAAAAGTAGATTATAAGCCCTCAAGGCAAAGACGTCACCTTCTTATGAGCATGTGGTGGGTAAGCTCCTAACCTGGCCAGAGCCAGTCACCCTGATATAAATAATTGCATCTCCAAATGAGTCCATCATCCGTGCAGAAAGCTGTCCTCCCCCTGTTTCTAAACCTCTCGGTCAATTCTAGCCTTGAGGGGACTGAACAAGCCACTCACACCAATGACATAACCCAGTAAAGGTCAACCAGAAAGCCAGGAAAGCAAATTTAACCCTGCCCCCTAAAATCAGATGCTGCCTGTTCCTGGAGGTTCCCCTGGCACCACTTTGGTGTCAGGATCTCTCTGTGCCAGGAGCTCATATCCCTTACAATGTGAGCTTTTTGTGAAAAGAGAGAATCTGAATAACAGATATTTCCATCATCCCAGCCTGCCTTTGTCACCCTCCAAGAATGAGGGAGCTGAAGCCCCAAATTCAGCGTGTTTAGGGCAGAGATGCATCCAAGCGGGACAGTTGCTGGTACAGAAATAACTTGCTGTGATTAGCACTGAATTTTTTTTTTTTTTTTTAAAGGTTTTACAGCAAAACTGCAAGAACTAAACAAATGCATAATCTTTCTGCTTGTATTTCTCTCCGTGTCCCTCCAGTTTCTTTGATGGGTTTTCCTCCTCGATACAATACATTCAGGCATGTTATGTCTAAAACTCAAACCCAGGTTTGCAGCGATCCAATGCAACTGGACACAACCCATTTCTTAAGAAACCAGTGCTGGAGCACAAAGCAACAATCTCACCCCAAAACCCCTATCCTATATAAACCATGCCAACATCATAGAATCGCCTCGGTTGGAAGAGACCTTTCAGATCATCCAGTCCAACATCCACTGAAAGCCATAGACAGATGCCACGCAGGGTTTCTAGAAGCTGTTCCTTCTCTTCGCACTTAGTTTGATTGGCTTATCCCTTGCAAAAATCATGCTACTATTCATTTCTTCCTGCTACAGAGACGCAGCAAGTAATTTCTAGAAAATTACCCATGGATGAACTCATTTTGACTATTTTTGTGCTCAGAAGTCAATTGCAAATGCTTTCAAATGGAGTCAAGAGCTCTGGACCTTCCTTAATGAAGATTACAAAAGGGTGTTAGTTAGAGCAGTGCAGCCTTGCTACAGCTGGGCATCGCTAAACTGCATTTTTCCCCTAATTAGCCACCTTGCCAGTCCTTCAGAAATAAAAATCACTGCATCATTTGCATGTTGGGGATGGTAGTGAAGAAGCTTGCACAGAAGAACCAAACTTGTTCCAAAGTACAACCTCTGGCATCGCGCGCTGAGCTGGACTGAAGGGATTTGATCTTTGCTTCATCAACAAGTTTTTAGGATATTTTCTCATCCTTTTGGAAACGTGAGCATCATTTTAAATGTTTTTCAGTTTTCCCTCCCTTATCTCTCCTTTCCAATATCAATCTCCTTGTGGGCCAATAACTGGACTGAAAACACAAGGCATGGTATCTGAAAAACGGTATTTTCCTTCCTGTAAAAAGATGCCCTTTGGAAGGTCCCCATACGGGTCTTAGTGTGGGATCTGCCAGTACGTTGATTTCAGCATTAGTGTCCCATCGTGCCAGGTCACTATGAGGCAATAATGGTACTGTTTAAAAAATAAAATAAAATGTATCTTTAATCCCTAGGAATTCAAGGTATTTTAGAGAGCATCCACATCCAACACTTCTGGAAACAGCTCAACTAGACAAAGGAAGGGGAAAAAGCACAAAACAAAAAGAGAAAAAAAATAAAGGATTGTGCCTTGTGCAACAGGATAAACTCAAAAGCAAAAAGCCATTAGAAATTTAATAACTAGATATAGGAGATGAGACCTCATTATTGTTGTACAGCACACAAAAAAAGCTGAAGCTTGATTTAATGAAAGACTACCTAAGGTTACGTAGATTTATTTCAGTGAACACAAGCCTTTCTCCAGGTCTGACAGAAGATGCTAATTGTGATTGTTTGTTACTATTGATCAGATCAGCAGACAGGTTAACTGGCCATATTTTTAATAGGTTTGTGTGCATAAGATGTACAGCAAACCAAATGCTTCTTGATTTCAGCAGCGCAAACCAAAGTGCTTCAGAGCCCTTAAAAAACAAAGCCATCCCAAATAGGTGGTGGCAAAGTTTTGGTACCCAAGATGAAATAAAGGCCCCCAAAACAACCAAGAAAACAAAATCCTAAAAACAACAGAAAGAAATCACCAGTTCTTCATTAGCTGAAAGCTCTCCAGTAAACCACAATCTCACAACCAGAAGTCTTCACTACTGCTTCTATCAATAGTTGGCACCACAAGATGACAAAACAGCATCTCCGTGAGAACACCAGCATATATTGGAGGCTTCACCTTCAGGTGTCAAAGAAAATAATTAAATAAATAACTCCACATGTGCACGGCCACATTTGCTGGAATTTTCCCGGGAACAACATGACACACTCCCTGTTGAGGCAAAACATTCCCATGCAGTAACCCAACAGGCGAATCCTAAGCGCAATTAAACGTTGGCCACCCACCAAGGTACTTTGTCGCAGCGAGGGGTACTTTTCCACTCCAGAGTTGTGCAAAGCCAGTGAGTCAGCACCGCCGAAAAATGCTCCTCCCAGCACGGTGTCTGCGCTCAACAAAGAGACGACATCGTCTGCTGTGCAGGAAGGAGCCCGATGGCATGTGCGCCGCATGCTTTGCGGCACACAGGCAGCTGTTTTGGCACAGTCTGTCTCAGTCCTGTTAAGAACTGCCAAAAACCAGCTGTACGGGTGGTTTGCCAAAAGCGTTTATTTCAATGCTATTTGTAGCCTCCAGCTCTGAAATCAAGAGCTGTTCTTGCCTCCGACATGCTTGGAGGGTTTCCACAGGTTTAGCCTGATTGTTTTTAGACCAACCAGTAGCTTTTTGGTCCCAGTAATGGAAGGTGAGCTTCTAGGCTCCATGAAGGTTCCAAGGAAACAGATACAGCTCTTGCTCAGATAAGTCCTTGCTATTATTAATCATTTGGGTGATTTACCTACAATTTGAGATCAAAGATCCTCATGATGAGCCTCATTATTTTTATAAGGAATGTATATTTAGGACTAACAACCTAAAAGCAAGTAGGATTCAATATTATGGACACCACCTTCTTCAGATCCCAAAAGCAAAGACAACCTGCCTCAACCTGAAGCACCATTTGAGGAAGGACATTTGGGAGAAGACTTTAAAGGTGCAAATGGCAGTAGAAGTTGGGGTCCTACTGGATGAAGTTCCTCATTTCCATCTCAGGTTTGGTCCCAGCTTTTACCTTCTACCCTTGTTGTGGCTTATCCTCAGCATAAATGGCATATTTACCATCATAAGGAGAAGACAGTCGAATCTATTGCCATTGAAGACAAAATGCAACTAGTTCTGTAAGAAGAATAAAAAAGATGGAAGACCAAAGACAACAGACACTTGCTGACAAAGCCATCTGAAAAGTTTAACATATTAACATGTGTCCTGGTTTGAGGTAA